>JAUCMX010000006.1:24257372-24344872 GCA_033459395.1 Hemibagrus guttatus
GGGGTTTTTTATTTTATTTTCATGAGAGTATTCATTCAAAGCTTATGATTCCTCCATTAGATATTTGACCCAAGATGGTATCTAATGAAGCATTCTGACTTTTTGGAGACACAGAGGAACATGTTGCACTTAATGCATCTCACCAAGGTTTTGCTTTTGCATCCAGGCATTCTGCATCTGGAAACATTTGGAATGTCTAGCATTTGAGGCAAATGGATTGCACCGTATTTCCAAATGCTCTTGTCTGGGTGGGGTTTTCTTTTTTTTGATTTCTGGAGAGAATTCCTGGTCACTTGAGTCGGTGTCATCTTTTTGATATTCCTGTGCCTGAGATATCAGTTTTTCAGCCAAGAGTAGTTTGAACTCAAGGTATTGGGAGGTTCTCTTTGCAGGTCGTTGCAAGGCCTGTCTTGTCTGTATTGAATCCACGAGTTGGTGATTGCCAAATCAGTAAAGTGAAGCATGCTACGGACAGTCCATTTTCTTGCACGGCTGGACATTCTGTAAAAGGTGAGCATCCGATCACATATGTCTACACCCCCCATGTTGCTGTTATATTCCAGCACCACTGTAAGTCTGGGAACTTGGACTTGCTTGTTTTCTTTTTTGACCATCTGGAACAGACATCTTGGGGCTCAATCCCATGGATAGTTGACACCATAACAGGGTTGTTGTCCAACCATTTGGTGAGTGCAAGTTCGTCAGGTCTCTGCACAACCATTTCTGATGTCCCTCTGTTTTTTTTTTCAGCACCTTGTCAGCAGTAACGGGGAATTCTTTTGGAATTCTTCTGAATTGGTCCTGTAGCAGGCAGGCCTCTTTCTAGAAGAGTGTCCAGAAGCTTGATGCTGGTAAAATACCGGTCAAAGTACACCAGTGCTCCTCTGGGGACTGTCTCAGTCAAACGCAGGACTGCATTTCCACCTACTCCCATTCCATGTTCTTGAATGAAGGTGTTCTTTCCTCGGTAAGTCTCAAAATCCAACACAAGGCCACTTAGACTTGCCAGAACAAACACCTTCAATCCTGTTGGATTTGGTTTGCTGGGAACATACTGACGAACTGGACACCGGCCAGTGAAGGGGATCATTTGTTCATCAATGCAGACCTTTGCTGGCCTAGGTAGACTCAGACAACCTTGGCGCACTCTCTTCATGAAAGGTCTCACTCTCCAAAGCAGATCCTCCTTCCTTTCATTTTCTGACACATTCAGATCATTTACAACCTTCAGTGAAGATCTGATTTTGAAAAAGCAATCTCGTGTCATGTCCGCTATTATGGGGACTCTGGTTTTAGCAGCCCAATAAATTTTAACTCTTGGATATCTAAGGCATGCCATGTACACTGAAATTCCAAAGAAAGTTTTGATCTCTTCCGGAGTTGTTTTCAGGCTGCAGCCTGTATCCTGTACCATGCGCTGATTGGTGAACATGGATAGATCCTGTATAAGTTTCTCATCAATGTACTGCTGGAAGTACTGGAGTGGGCTCCAGTCTCTAAGGCTTAGTACAGATTCATCCCTTGTAATCACACACTCATCCAACACAGGCATGAACCTTAGGAGGAAGACAAAGCACATAGTAAAAGTTGTAAAATGCTGAAGAGCTCACCTGAGAACAGATGTGAACCTAATTTTATACGATCATCTTAGTATGTGTGTGTTAAATTAATTATTAATTGTTTAATTTAGTTTAAAAAATAAAATATTGGGAGCTATTTCCTGATACACCTCCCAGTAGGAATTTTTTAATATATATTTTTTGCATTGATTAAAAAACCCTACATGCTGGTTTTGACCCAGAGAGGACGACGGCACACTTCATCATCTGGCTCTCTATCATGGTCTACCTCATCAGACTCCTCCTCCTCCTCTGAGCTATCACTCCCACCTGTCTCATCCTCCTCATGCTCTCTCCCTGAACTCTCATCGTCTGACAAATCTATGTCTGAATCTCCATCAATCATTTTATACAGAATCTTCTCAGCCTCTGTCATAGAACTGTCTACTACAAAAAAGTGAAACAAACATAAGTACAAAGTCCTGACATCCACCACAGAGGACATTTATAAATTAGCTGTTTTCCCTAGGAAAATAAATAAGCTTAGCTCGGAAAATTCACTCAAATATTGCTGAAATATTTACTTATTATGAACAAGCAAAAAATAATGTTAAAAAAGCATTTTAATAATGAATATTGTGCTTACCTTTCTTTCTTCCAAAAAATGTGCTTGTCCCAATGGCGGCCGTTTTGAAAAGACAAAATCATGTTGGCAAGGCCACACCCCCTCGCATGTGACATCATTTTGAAGGGCCAAATGTCTTTTTTAAGGAACAACATGAACTAATAGAGTGAAATGCATAGTATGGGAGGTAAATAATGAAAATGAAACATTCTGGAGGGAGAGCATTTGTATTTAAAATTCACCCATGAATATATGCATCATGTACACTGACCAGGCATAACATTATGACCACCTGCCTAATATTGTTTTGGTCCCCCTTTTGCTGCCAAAACAGCCCTGACCCGTCATGCACTGTATATTCTGACACCTTTCTATCAGAACCAGCATTAACTTCTTCAGCAATTTGAGCAACAGTAGCTCATCTGTTGGATCGGATCACACGGGCCAGCCTTCGCTCCCCACATGCATCAGGGAGCCTTGGTCGCCCATGACCCTGTCGCCAGGTCACCACTGTTCCTTCCTTGGACCGCTTTTGATAGATACTGACCACTGCAGACCGGGAACACTCCACAAGAGCTGCAGTTTTGGAGATGCTCTGATCCAGTCGTCTAGCCATCACAATTTCGTCAAACTCGCTCAAAACCTTACGCTTGCCCATGTTTCCTGCTTCAAACACATCAACTTTGAGCACAAAGTGTTCACTTGCTGCCTAATATATCCCACCCACTAACAGGTGCCATGATGAGGAGATCATCAGTGTTATTCATGTAACCTCTCACTGCTCATAATGTTATGGTGTACAATATTAAGGAGAAGCAGTGTGTTCTTTGCCACTAATTACATGCACTCAAATGTCTTCACTCCCATTGGTTGTCACTGGACACGCCCACATCAAGCTGCTAACGGTCAGTGTCGGGCATGTCACTGGAAGTCTCCAGCTCTCATTGAAAATGAATGGTCTCCGGTTGTTTATCACTGTGAATCTGTGTGTGTGTTAACGTAGCATTAGAGTCATCCATATACACTATATGGCTGGAAGTATGTAGATACCTGACCATGACACCCATATAAGGACTTTCCTCTAGGTTTGAAGCACACAACTGTACAGAATGTCTCTGTATGCTGAAGCATGATAATTGCTCTTCATTGGAACGAAGAGGACTTTTCAGGCCCCTTTTCACAAATCACAGGCTGTAAAGAAACAGCCAAGGTTGTTGTGGAAGATCTCGAGTGACCCGCACAGAACCTTGACCTCAACCCTACTGAACACCTTTGGGATGAACTGGAACACTGACTGAACCCCAGATCTCCTCACCCAACATCAGTGTCTGACCTTATTATCGTAGCTGAATGAGCCCAAATCCCCACAACCACTCTCCAACATCTAGAGGAAATCCTTCACAGAAGAGTGGAGGTTATCTAGAATCTGGAACGAGATGTTCAACAGTCATATATGAATTGTTTGCAAATTTGTGGCCATGAAGTGTCTTTTTCGCAGTTGTTAAAACATTTCTACTTTTTGGAAATATATTTAATTTTTCTCAAAATTATATTACAGGAAGAAAAACTAAATTGTATTTCATTTTTGGCTGTTCACCAGAATTCAGCTGCCTCATTACACACACGCACACACACACACACACACACACACACAAAAATATGGTTTACTTCCTTGTCAGGAATATTTCATGATATTTCTCAAAGTGTCTCCTTTTGATGATCGAAGAAGTTGCCTTAAAATTGTAAGAAAACATTATCTTTAAACTCTTGCAAATATATAATATATAACTCTAATAGTTAGTAGACTTGCTATAAGAAGAAATATACAGATGACCTTGCCATAAATAAATACTAAAGTGTGTCTTGAAATCCTGGGTTCTTATTAGGCTAGGGTTAGGGTTAGGGTTAGATAAGGAAATGATAAGGAAATCTAAGCTACCTGTCTGAAATAGTTTCAGAGTTTTTATACAATGGAAATATGTACACTTGCCATCCACTTTATTAGAAACTTTCTGATGTTTCATGTTAATTCTGATGATTTTTGTTATTGCACAGCTGCTGTATGATTAGATAACTACATGAACGTGTAGGTGGTGGCTTGGTTAGCACGTTTGCCTCACACCTCCAGGGTTGGGGGTTCGATTCTCGCCTCCGCCGTGTGTGTGTGTAGAGTTTGCATGTTCTCCCCATGCCTCGGGGGTTTCCTTCGGTCCAAAGAAATGCATTGTAGGTTGATTGGCATCTCTAAATTGTCTGTATTGTGTGGGTGAATGAGAGTGTGTGTGTGTGTGCCCTGCGATGGGTTGGCACTCCGTCCAGGGTGTATCCTGCCTTAATGCCTGAGAATGAATGAAAGTGTAGGTAATGTACATGTGTTCCTAATAAAGTGGACAGTGAGTAAATATTAACATCTCACATATTCTAAAAGAAAACAATGTCGTCCATTTTTTTTTAGCATTAAACCCGCCTGCCTAATATAGTGTAGATCTCCCTTGTGCCACCTGAACAGCTCTAACTCTTCAAGGCTTAGACTCCACAAGACCTCGGAAGGTGTGCTGTGGCATCTGGCACCAAGATATTAGCAACAGATCCTTTAAATACCGTAAGTTGCCATTGCAGTCCGTAGCTATTTTCCTGCTTCTAACCCAGTGAAGAATGAACGGCTGGATGCAGAGATACAATGGATGTAAAACATTATAAGGAAAATATCCCAAAATATCTGTTGTATAAGTGTGTGCACCCTTTTTTAATTAGGGATGTGGCTGTTTTCAGAATGAATCAAAATCACATTGAATCTCACGTTCGAAAGGAATTATCACACAGCTGACATCACTGAAATTATTTTGTTTAACCCAAAATAAAGATCAGCTGTTTCTGTAGGATTTTCTTGGTTTCATCCAGCTTCTGAAGCCATGATCCACAAAGAGCTTATAAAGCATGGATGGTATCTCACAGGTTGAAAGGTATCGATCGGTTGAGGGATATAAAAGAAATTCCACAACATTAGATGTTCCATGGGACACTGTAAAGGCCATCATCAACAGCTAGACAAACAGAGCAGCACAGTGACATAACCAAGAAGAGGACGTCCCTCCAAAATGTATATAAGGGCAAGACAAAATCTTACCAGGGAGGCTGCCAAGAGACCTACAGTAAAGGAGCCAAGTATTGATTACTATCTGCATGTGACATCAGTCTCCCATATTTTCATGTCTGGGCTATGGGGACGGCTAGACAGAAACACTTTCTCACAACAAACATCTAAGCCAGGGGTGTCCAATCTTATCCGTAAAGGGCCAGTGTCAGTGCAGGTTTCTAATTGTTTGGAATTTATACCTACACCCAAACCGGCCATTTGCAGATAAGATTGGACACCCTTGATCTAAGCTCAACTAAATAACTCCGAACCATGTGGTCCATGTCTTATAGTTGATGAGAACACTTCCAAAAGATGTAATAATTCCAAAATTACAAAAGGTACAATTGGTGCAAAAGAATCACATCACCAAAAGATCTCCATACCCACAGTGCAGCATGGTGGTGGCAGCATCATGCTTTGGGGCTGCTTTTCTTCAGCCAGAAAAGAACAGGGCTTTTATCAAGGTGAAGGGAATCATGAATAGTTACAAATTCCTGTCAATTTTAGTGCAAAACCTTTAAGTGTCTACTTGTAAGGAATTTCACCATTCAGCACAACAATGACCTAAAGCAGACATCTAAATCAACAAAGGAACAGCTTAACCAAAAGGAGATCAGTGTTTCTGAATGACCGAGCCAGAGCCTAGACCTGAATCCAACTGAAAACCTGTGGGGTGACCTGAAGCCGGCTATGAACAGGAGGAGTCTGATGGATCTGCCATGTTTTTGCAAAAAAGAGTGGGAAAATATTAAAGCCAAGTCATCATCCTATTCTCATGGAGCCTGTGCCTCAGGCGTCATAGGGAATCAAGGCAGGATTCACCCTCGTTGCAGGGCACAGGCAATTTAGAGACTCCAATCAGCCTAGAAGCTTGTCTTTGGACTGTGGGAGGAAACCCACCAAGCACAGGGAGAACATGCAAACTCCACACACCCAGTGAACGGGACCGAGACGCGAACCCAGAGCACTGGAGGTGTGAGGCAACCATGCTAACCACTAAGCCACCGTGCCTCCTATATGTAAACTTACTGCTTACAAAGACCTGACCCAAGCCAAGCTTTCCATGTCAAGGCTCCTCACAGGAAGCCGTGACACCAAGCTTAGGCTAAAAATAAAACAAACCACCCACGCCACCAATCTGTCAACAACAAAAAAACGGCTGAAAAATCACATAGCTTTTGAACACAGTGATAAGGTTGGTATCATGGGTTGACTTTCGCTTTGGTTGGCTTCGCTTGGCTTTCCACTGACGCAAACAAGTTTTGAATTGAATGCGTCATATGCCAATGCAAAAATGCATCATATGCCAATGCAAATTTCTTGAAAAATTTCAATTCTTAAGGCGAGAATTCGTAAGGAGGGAAGTGGTATGCTGAGGTTCCACTGTAATTTAAGGGTGTATAACCTCATGCAACTAGGTTATTGTACGTTTCTAATTTTTCCTTTGTTTCCTAAAATGTTTTGGATGATTTTTTTTTTTTTTTTTACAATTTTAATTTTGAAATTGGGGGGGCACGGTGGCTTGGTGGCTTGGTGGTTAGCACGTTTGCCTCACACCTCCAGGGTTGGTGGTCCGAGTCAAGCCTCTGCCATATGTGTGTGTGTGTGTGTGTATCCTGCCTTGATGCCCAATGACACCTGAGATAGGCACAGGCTCCCCGTGACCCGAGAATAGATCGGATAAGCGGCAGACAATGAATGAATGAATGAATTTTGAAATTTCACACTGATAATGGAAAAGGCTCTAATGTAATTTTTTTCTTGGTTTCATTTTTACATTAAAAAAACCCTACCATTGTAGTGTGTGTAGACGTTTACATTCATTTTATTTAGACAGACTGATACATTCATAAATGCATACATAAATACAGATCAGTTATTTGAACCAAGAAACATGAAACCAACCAAATCTAATCCCAATAACCTGCCCAAGTGGGAATTCATTTAAGAGAGGAAATCCCAATAGTGAGATGAACAATGAGTCTTTTCCTACTCAGCTGCACTCTGTGCTTGTTTATGTGTAGATGGTATTGTCCAGAGAAAACAGGCTGCCTTTCAGCATCATGTTTTAAAATTCAGATTTAATATCACATTAGCCTCATAGGACAGGCATAAGACACACATATAAGAGAGGAGGCATTGTCTGGACCCGTCGGCTGTCTTTCTTTTTGGCACCGATGTACTATAAGAGAGAGTTCACTGGTGCAAAAGCGTCCTGAGTGTGCAGGCCTAGAGGACAAAATGTCAGCATGATATTTACGGTGAGAAAAAAATGCTGCGCAAGCTTAGTGGACTATTCTTTATCAAACGCCTCTGCCGCAGCCAATTACTGTCTCTTCCCCTGAAAAACAAGCTCACTCGTTCTCTGTCCTTGGCATGCTTCTGTAGTGAATCAGAGTCCTTCAGCCACAAGTGCTATCTTATCAGTTCTGGTGAAGTGTCCACACAAACACAGAGTGTGTGTGTGTGTGTGTGTGTGTGTGTGTGTGTGTGTGTGTGTGTGTGTGTGTGTGTGTGTGTGACAGAGAGAGAGAGAGAGAGAGAGAGAGAGAGAGAGAGAGAGAGAGAGAGCGCACACACACTAACCATTGTACTTAGTGACATTGCAGTCTCTGACCCCCTCTTGTGGCTCTCTCATTTTTATGCATTCATCCTCACAGGAGCACCACAGAGTGGAAAGAACTGGAACTACAATCAGAAAACCTCCAGTGAAGCTTCTCAACTATGGACTGCAACACTGTAAGTGGCTGTTATATAAACGTGATAGACATTTACAAATCTACTACCAGTTGCTCTATACTGATTGCCGTCCCTGAAGAATGTTATACGACTGGACATTTGATGTAGCATGAGCTTCTCATCTACTTGCCTGTTCTCATTTGCTGGTGGATGTGATGTTGGTGTTGCTGTGATTCCACTCACCCTCCAGACCGGTGTGATCCATTCTGATTCATTACTTCTGCTTGGTGTGGATGATCCCTCGTGGATATCCCTAAAAGATCAATGCATTCACTATTGCTTCAGTGGATAATCTCTCCTGATGATCATAAAGATGGTTCCAGAAATCTATTCACAGCATGCTTATACTTATACCTCCTTCCCACATACTTAGTACTGTAGTCCTTTATTCTTTTATACGATAATAATTTATTATTCCACTATTCATTGGACACAGGATAGCATAGGATTGGTTCCCCTTTAAGTCTGATTCCTTTCAAAGTTTCTTCCCCAAGTTGTCTCAGGGAGTTTTTACTTTCCTCACTTCTCGCTTGCTCATTAGGGACTTAAATTAACATCAACGTCAACATCTAGGGTTCTACAAAGCTGCTTTGTGACAATCTGTTGTGACAGTCTCTTAACTGAACTGAATCAAATTTACTTCCTATACCTGCTTATATGCTATAGAGCACTGGATATCTTGCCATTTAGCCTCTGATGTGTTTTGCTGGTTAGCAGGTTGCCAGAGTGGGCATAGTGATCCTCATGGCTGTATGTAGAGACAGAGATCCAGGAATACATAAATACTAAGTGAGAGATGTTGGTGCATTAAAAGAACCTGAGTGCCACATGGGATGGAGGAAATCGAAAAGAGAGGAAAACACGAATGTGGAACAGATGGTGGAACTCACATTTCAAGCTTCATTTATAAGAGTGGAAATAACAATTAAATACAGGGTGTGCATCCATCCATCCTTTTTCTGTAGCACTTATCCTACACAGGATTGCAGGGAGCTTGATATCTGTCTCAGAGGATTTAAGCATAAGGTGGGGGACAACCTGGACAGAGTGCCTGTTCATCAAAGGGCACACTATGGACAATTTAGAGATGCCCATCAGCCTTCAGTGAATGTTTTTAGACTGTGGGAGGAAACCCCCAAAGCACAGGGAGACCATGCAAACTCCACACACAGGGAAGAGGCTGTAATCAAACCCCCAGTCCCAGATATTCAACGCAAATGTGCTAACCACTAAGCTACTGCACCCTAGATGGGAGTTTATGATATAGATAAATCCAGGAGCATCATGCACCTACTTTTTTTCTTAAGGGGGCACAGTGTGCACATGACAGAAACATGTAAAGTTGAGAGACAAATGGATTTTAAACCAGCTTCTTTGTACACTGTGAGGGTAAATTGTACATTACCTAGGCATTTGCAAGTTTTGTGATCTTTTCAGGTATGGGGTTATTCGCTGTAATTCTTCAGAAAAATATGTGCAGCCACAAGCCCATGACTGCGCACAGATGCTGATTAATATAAATGACTACTATATAAACAATGAAGGCTTATGCGTGACCAAAACAGTGAAAACTGAACACAGAACTGTTAATATCTATAATATAAAATCCACATGGCTCAACAATGAATGTGCATGACACCTCTGGATAAATCCCAGGTGTATTTTTCCCCTGTACTCCTGCAGTCATCTGTATTACAGTATCGTTTACTACAGTTTCATTTTATTGGTATAGAAATATCAGGATAGTATGTTATTATAATCAAACTCCCAACCACAGAGGTGCGAGGCAAACATGCTAACCACTAAACCACTGTGCACTTGCATTATATGCATTTCAGCCAAACTTTCTGTTGTATTTCTAACTCAGTATGTGTGCAAACCATTTGAAATCATTTCAAACTTTAAGAAATACCACATGGGTATTTCTAACTGTCCATAAAGTACATACCTTGTGTCATTAGCAAACTCGTTATTTAACAAGTACTTTATACAGTTTGGGGAATTTCTCCTGGTGGTCCAGCGGCAGGATCCTCATTGCCGCAGCCGGGGTCGATTCCCAGGCAGGGAACTAACCCAGCCACTGAAGAGTTAACTCTCCCAAGCACGGATTAAATGGGTGGGTTGCATCAGGAAGGGCATCCGTCGTAAAACCTGTACCAAATCAAAACATGCGGACCAAATGATCTGCTGTGGTGACCCCAATCAGGGAGCAGCCGAAAGAACAACAACACACAGTTTGGGGAATTTGGTATTGACACAGAGTTCAAAGCACAAAGGATAGAGATGATGATATTAGTGTAGTGAAGCCCTGTCTGAAAAGAAAGGAAGAGAGGGAAACTGGGGCCACATGCCACTAGTAAGCAAACGTGTGTATTTAAGGGTTTTTGTTAAACCTTGTCATGCAGAAAATGCTGAAAACACACAAACTGAAGAAGTTTTGTATATGCTTGTTAGTGGCATTAACCAGGTTTCAGACACAGAAGACTCCCACACTTTACTCTTCTCTTACAGTTTTTCTCTTCATGGCTGTGGGTCAGTCGCAGCCCTTCATGCTAGTCTTGACATCATGGAAGAATCCTGTTAGCGTGTCGCCTGTGACTGTACACCACAGATGAACAAACTCTGTACCAGTCGTCTGCTCTGATAAGTCATCTGTCTAGACGCTTCAGCAAACTTTAGTCCTTCTTTGTCCATCTTCACTCCACTCTCAGACTATGAGAGTAGTGAGAAAGTGTAAAAAGATTTTTCTATAATTGTGAATTTTATTGCTATAATATTTCTTTTATCTTTAGCTCTTTATAGTAGGAAATCAGATAGAAAGAGGTTTTTTCTTTCATGTCAAATTTAGTGCTAGAAAATATTGTTTTTTTGTGTGGATGTATGGGAATTTTACACTGAGTTGCCTATTTATTAGTTTATTAGTTTTGCTGGTAATAATAGTTTATTAGATTTGCTGGTAATAATTAATATTTTAATATACTGACAGTTAATTGTGAGCTTTAAAGATAACATACTTGATTAACTTGTAAAAGCTCCATCATTAATCCTTTATAGTTTCACGATCTGTCAGTGGTTTCACTCATTCTCATCATCACATGCCTTTAGGATTCATTCATTGTCTACCGCTTATCCGATCTATTCTCGGGTCACGGAGAGCCTGTGCCTATCTCAGGCATCATCAGGCATCAAGGCAGGATACACCCTGGACGGAGTGCCAACCCATAACAGGGCGCACTCACTCACTCACTCACTCACTCACTCACTCACTCACTCACTCTGGACCATTTAGAGATGCCAATCAACCTACAATGCATGTCTTTAGATTGGGGGAGGAAACCGGAGTACCCGGAGGGTACCCCCGAGGCATGGGGAGGACATGCAAACTCCACACACACGGCGGAGGCAGGAATCGAACCCCCAACCCTGGAGGTGTGAGGCAAACATGCTAACCACCAAGCCACCGTCTCCCCTCCTTTAGGATTCAGTATAGTTAAATAATAACTCATATGACTTACCAACTAATATGCTTTAAGACAAATAACAAAGAAGAATAAAAGTACATATAGAGGTTATAATCCCAGGGAATGATGAGTTAATGCTAGAATAAAGTTCTGTTACATGCCATTGAATATGTGAGACGTTTTACACCAAAATAGGTTACAAAAATGCATCAAACAATGCTGACGAATTCTCAAAGCTGATTGGTCAGAAGGTTTTGAATGATTTTCCATAACTGCAGCTCTGACAGTAGTTCCAGCTATATGTCAAATCAAAGGATTCAAATGTGCTCGTTCAAGATGGTGTTTTTCTCCAGTGTTAGCAGTCAGAGGTAAACAGTGGTATAAGAGGAATAAAACATTTTGGGGGAATGCTGCTATTTGTAATAATAATAATAATAATAATAATAATAATAATAATAACTTGGTGGTAACAGTAACTCCTCTTTATGTTTGGCCCCATCACACCACCCTGTCATTGAAATATTCCAAGATGGCGGCGCGGCAGTAGCACACAGCCGCCACTCCAATTCCAAAATGGTGCTTTTTGTGTTTTAGCCCAAATACCAAGGTGCATGGACACCGTAGACAGTGGTGTTCATGCATACGACCACCAGACACTCATACAGTACAAATAGTCATGCTGCTATGCATTACATACATATATGTAATGCACATCACATTCTGCCAACATTGCACATGTTTTGTGTCCTGTCTTGTGTTTGTCTTGTCTTTGCACTGTTTGCACCTGTTTGCACACTTTGAACTTCATGTAGCTAGAACAAACTTCTGTACTAGCTCTGGGTTGTTGTTTTGGTTTTGTAATTACATGTTGTGTGTTGTTTTTAATGTAGCACCAGGGTCCTGGAGAAACGTTGTCTCATTTCACTATGTACTGCGTCAGCTATATGTGGTTGGAATGGCAATAAAAGCTTCTTGACTTGACTTGACTTGATTATTTTCCTATAACAGTGTGCCACAATATATAGAAATGATCAGGTTGAAAAGTAGTGTTTATTTCTGTTTCTGCTTGAGGAGGGTGAGTGGTTAGTTAGTGGTTAGTGGCATGTTTGGCTCGCACCTCCAGGGTTGTGGGTTCCATCACTGTAAAAAGAAATGCTGTAAAAAACAGTAAAGTGTGGTTGCCCGCATCATACTTTAAAAATACTCTGTGTTACTGCTGTTGAGGTTAACAGTTAGATACAGTTTTTGTCAGTAGTTTAGCAGGAGATGTTAAATAACTTGTTTTTAACATGTTTCCTCTGGGTGCTCTGGTTTCCTTCTGCAGTCCAAAGACAATTGTCACTTCTAAAATGTGTGTAGTGTGTGAATATGTGCCCTGTGATTGGCTGGCACACCATCCAGGGTACATTGCATTGTTCCCTGAGTCACCTTGTATAGAATTCAGGCTCCCTGTGACCCTGTGTAGGATAAGCGCTACAAAAAATGGATGGATGGATGGATGGACGGATGGACGGGCGGACGGGCGGACGGGCGGGCGGACGGGCGGGCGGGCGGACGGGCGGGCGGACGGGCGGGCGGGCGGACGGACGGGCGGGCTGACGGACGGGCGGACGGACGGAAGAACGGATGGATGGATGGCTGGACGGATGAATAAATGGATTGATGGATGGATTGATGGATGGAAGAATGAATGGATGGACAAATGAATGGATGGATGGGTGGATCGATGGATGCATGGACAGATGGATGGATATAAGGATGGATAAAAGGTTGGATGGACAAACCACAAGCTGTCCTGTATAGAGTTTAAAGTCAGCAAAGGAACGCCAGATCTGAACGCTCATCTGTCCTGTGTGTCGTATGAAACTTGTACTGCAGTAACACACAGAGGAGCAGTGAGGACATGCAGCATTGCTTAGCTATTCTGCCATTATCCAGCTGAAATGCCTCACTTCACAAACTGTATGGCTAATCACAGTAATCAAAGCGAACGTCCTATAATTAAACACAACATGCTCTTTTTGTTCTAGATAATGGTACAGTTTCTATAACAAAAATAAGTGCACTTTCTGTAACAAATTCGCGTGATGATGATGATGATGATGATGATGATGATGATGGCGTTGATGTCTGATGGTTTGTGCAGTGATGTTTTAATTGGCTTCAGTGATTAATCTCCAAAAAAATAAACAGACTTGATGAAAGACATAGCAAAACATTGACAACTGCACACACACACACACACACACACACACACACACATGTTACATATATGGCATTAAAGAGAAAACCAGAGTAAATTTAGTCAATTTGCTACTATTTGCATAGTAACTAGGTTTCTGAAGTTGATTATAAACCTCGTGCACATGTCTCTGATTCAGCAACAGCAACATTTCATCAATTCATCCCTGGAGACGAACTCATCAGTCAAGCATCTCTCAACTTGCTCAAGGCTACAGTAAGCACTGACAAGGAAAAAAACCCAGGATTGCCAAGTGCTACAGCATACACACTCCTGAAAAGACTGATTACACCCTGTGTGGTTAAGTGTGTGTGTGCATGTGTGTGTTATTCTTACAGAACCAGTTAAATAAGGAAAATTCATAAATATGATTTTACATATCCTTTTGTAAAGCTTCCACATTTTCTAAGAAATGTTTTTTTAAAATGTTTATTTAAATTGAAATTATAAATGCCTAAGAAAGAAAGAAAGATTTAACACACTTCAATACTTCAGTACTATGTATAGACATAATGTCTTATGACTAGTAATTTGTAATTATTAACAAACTATGTATTATTAACAAGTATGCATTCCTAACCAAATGTAAAAATAAACAGACAAACAAGCAAACAAACAAATTAATCAACCAAACAATAAATGAATGAATAAAGAAATAAATAAACAAACAAACCAATGGATGAATGAATGAATGAATTAATTAATTAATTGATTAAAATTGCACCAACATAAACTATGGTGCCATTGGTTGGGAAGATTTCAGGCGACAAGTATCATGGTGAAGGTGAAAGAGCTTCCTAAACTTCCCAGAGACAACATTATTAAACAATAAACTAAACAAATAGAAAAATCTGCAGAGCCACAGGCTTTAAACATCAGTCTGTACAACTGCTTGGATAAAATATGCAGGTGGAGATTTCCTGGATCCTGGATCATGAACAGCAGTCACCTGAATAGAGCCGCAGGATGACCTGAAAGCTGCAGAAACATCATAGAGAATAAAGAAGCACTGAACTGCACTGGAATCATCTCTGTTCCTACATCCCACAAGTTTGTCTTATCAACTTCAAGAGAAAATATAGAGGCTAATGAACTGAAAAAGCATATATTTTTTAAATTTGTCATTTGTTAATAAGCAAAAATTGTAATTTTTGGTAAATTCCTGTGGCTTATAAAGACAGGAAACACGGTGGGAAAAAAGAAAACAGAAAAAGGCTTGCAGATGCCAACACGGTTAGCTTTTATTAAAGTTCAAACAGAAAACATCCAACGCATCAGGGAAAGAGTAGGTCAGAAACAAGCTGTGGTCAATTGAGGAACAATCAGCATATACAAAGGATAGGCCAAGACAAAATCCAGAGAATGAGAATCCAGACAAAAAACTTTTAAGGTTTGTGTACACCAACCAGGCATAACATTATGACCACCTGCATAATATAGTGTTGGTCCCCCTTTTGCTGCCAAAACAGCCCTGACCCGTCATGCACTGTGTATTCTGACAGCTTTCAATGAGCCTTGGCCGGTTCACCACTATTCCTTCCTTGGCCCACTTTTGATATATACTGACCACTGCAGACCGGGAACACCCCACAAGAGCTGCAGTTTTGGAGATGCTCTGATCCAGTGGTCTATCACAATTTGTCCCTTGTCAAACTCGCTCAAATCCTTACCCTTGCCCATTTTTCCTGCTTCTAACACATCAACTTTGAGGACAAAATGTTCACTTGCTGCCGAATATATCCCACCCACTAACAGGTGCCATGATGAGGAGATAATCAGTCTTATTCACTTCACCGGTAAGTGCTTATAATGTTATGGCTGATCGCTGTACATACTGTATGTATAATTATATTCAATGAATAACCTATATTATGGTTTAGTAACCTGTAAAGAGTTGTTTCAGTTTGTATTAAGGCTGTAATAAAGCAGCTATCAGCTTTTTTTTTTTTTTTTTTTAAATCTTTACTTTAATAAAACTACTTTGCCTTTGTCGTGATCAACATTTTTTCAAAATTGATTCCAAATCTATGATTTTCAGAAAACTGTGACTCCAATACAATCAGTGTTGTATAATTAACTTTTTCACAGATATAAACTTAGCAAATGACATTTTCTTCTGAACTGAACTTAAGTACAAATTGTAGTCATCATTTAAAAGACATAAACCTGGATTTGGTATGTAAAAAATATTAAGTGAGAATAGCAGGATAGAATTTACATGAACCCAAAGATGTGAAACAACTGGATATATGAAGAAAGAGAGTCAGTATTACAAATGTGAATCTCTGAATCTTTTATAGAGAGGTAGCCTCCCAAGACCCGAGCTTTGGTTTGGCTTCCATTTTAGATTTCTTCTAGCTATTTGGGGTTAGGAGGAACCAATAAAAAACACCAGATGGCAGTGTGAGTGTCCACATTCGTGTACAACAGGTTCCAGTTACAAAGAATGAAGTATTATGGTGCACACAACCAAAAATGTGATGTCCACGTATGTGGACGCCAGGTTAAATATGCTTTGAGAATAGTTTAATAGTTTTATAATGTATAAGTTGATGAGCTAAATGCTTGGTAGTGACACTGAGATTAGACCACATCATGTCCCAGTTCACTTTTATATTAAACTATTTAACTTTCGGAGTAAATTGCTTGTCTGTCTTTCTTTAAGTGAAAATATTTTAAACCATGTTAAAAGTATCACGCCATAAATATTTTAGATGGGGTTTTTTTTTGCATATGTGGGTAAAAGTGATGGATTAAGGAATCCTTGAAGTGTGTGTGTGTGTGTGTGTGTGTGTGTGTGTGTGTGTGTGTGTGTGTGTGTGTGTGTGTGTGTGTGTGTGTGTGAGAGGCCTCCAATATAACGAAGCATGCTATTCTTCAAATAAATGTTTTTTCTTCATAAACAGTACAGCCAGTTTCTGAGTCTGTTACAAAAAGGGTAATCTAGAGTTCATGTACCAGACACGCACACACACCTAATTTCACTTCTTACCTCAGACATTTTTCAACAGGAAATTGGATAAAAGAAAAATGTACTCTGAAATGTTCAGTACCAGATTTAATGAATTATTTCTCTGCCATCCTTTCCTTCCTTTCCATTTTTCTCCATTATTTTCTCTTCTCTTACTCACACAGATACACACCTGCTGGTAAAACTATTGAGACAAAGAGTCTTTGCACATGGAAAACACACATATACATAGGGGTGAGTCCACACACAGTAAACACTAATATAAATACATATAAATACATACACACAGGAAGACTATTAGGGAGATACATGGTGAAAAGAAACACCTTGACAAACACTCTGCTCAAGAAGATGTCTGTGTGTGTGTGTGTGTATGTGTCAATAAAAGAAGTAAAATTTTTCTTTCATAAAATAATACTACATTATATACTGGTTTAGATGAAATTGCACCAGTTTACTTGATAATTATTTTATATTTGAATTCATCTATATCAATATGAACGTCTTTACAGCTATACCGTCGTTTATTTTGTCACTTCCATCAAGCACTTTGTAGTTTCTAAAATATTATCATTTATATATTATACTATATGTTATACAATATATGTTAAATGCTTGAGTCTGATTAGTGACAACATGGTGATTGATTTTCTATACCAGTAGCTCTGACAGTAGTTCCGGCTAGTTTATAATATTACATGATCTAATAAATTACTTTTTCTATAATAGCCACGTTCCAGATCATTTGAAAGAGCTTTCACAGTGGCAGAAACAGAGCATGAATCTAGGGTGCTTTCACACCTGCCTCATTTAGTTCGGTTGAATCGTACCAGAGTTCGTTTCCCCTTTTGGTGCGGTTCGTTTGGTCAGGTGTGAAAGCAGCAATCGCACTCGGGTGCGCACCAAAAGCGGACCAAACAAGCGTACCAAGACCTGCTTGAAGAGGTGGTCTCGGTACGCTTTCAAACGAACTCTGGAGCGGTTCGTTTGTGGTGAGAACGTGATCCGACCTCGAACAGACCCAACTGCAAAAAGTACTGATCATTTTTGGACTAAACCAGCTGCCGTAGTCAGCTGCGCTGTGCATTATGGGATGAGGAAGTGTTTGTTGACAGTTTGCACTTTAGTTAAGAAAAATTAATGCACGCCTCCGCTTGAAGTGACGAGCGATGCACACTCGCCGTTTGCAGTGCATTAGAACGTTGTTTTCAAGCCGCATCCGCGCTTCATTATAGAAATGTATTGTTTGCATATTGTGGTTTATACAAACAATGTAATAGATTATGGCCAGGGACAAAACCAGCCCGCGCAGTCGCCTCTCCATAGTTGTGTTGTCTCCGTGTTGTTTGCTGGCTTTTCCTATGTTGGAATTTTCCCGCACGTAAATTCTGACCAATCGAAAAGCAGTTTAGGAAATACGCCATGGCCAATGAGTGATGTGGATGTTGTCATGTGACTGCATTTTGGTTCATTTCAACTGGTTCGGACCAAAGCAATCAGTGTGGTGTGAAAAGGAACCAAAAAAGCTGAAAAATGCTACAATGTATAATTGTTTGCCCTTGGTTCGGACCAAATGAACCGAACTAGAGATGTGAAAGCACCCTTAATCAGAGATTGGTAATGTGAAGGCTGTCATGTGGACCAGGAAGTGCAGCATTGTACCGACCCCGAGACAGCCCGTTGGAGGTGGTGTGACATGTGTTAGAAACAGCAAAAATGGGCAAGTGTAAGGATTTGAGTTAGTTTGACAAGATCCAAATTGTGATGGCTAGACGACTGGATCAGAGCATCTCCAAAACTGCAGCTCTTGTGGAATGTTCCCAACTTGTTAAATGTGTCATTAGTCATTCATTCATTGTCTACCGCTTATCCAATCTATTCTCGGGTCACGGGGAGCCTGTGCCTATCTCAGGTGTCATTGGGCATCAAGGCAGGATACACCCTGGACTGAGTGCCAACCCATCGCAGGGCACACACACACACTCTCATTCACTCACGCAATCACACACTACGGACAATTTAGAGATGCCAATCAACCTACAATGCATGTCTTTGGACCGGGGGAGGAAACTGGAGTACCCGGAGGAAACCCCCGAGGCACGGGGAGAACATGCAAACTCCACACACACATGGCGGAGGCGGGAATCGTGCTAACCACCAAGCCACCGTGCCCCCCCGTCATTAGTCATTCATTAGTAAATGAAAAAAAAGAAAAAAAAAACACAATCGTTGGCCAACTGCTGTTGTATAAAAGTAATAAAACACTTCCACATGTCCAGTTACTGGAAAATAATCAACAATGGGGTGATCTAGCAATGATCACATAACTGCAATATAAATACATCTACAAAGTTTATATTATTTATATGAATGAAATCTTTCAGATGTTAACATTTCTCAACAGAGTTACTGTTACTTACCACCCTGAAGTTGATTATTTTCCTAGAACAGCATACCCTGGGGTGTATTTCTCTTAAATCACAGCAGATTGACAGTGCTTAACATATTTCCTGTATTCAACAATACAGTGATATAAGAGAAGAAGAAGATGAAGAAAAAGAAGAAGAGGAAGAAGATGATAATGATGAAGAAGAAGACGAAGATGAAGAAGAAGATGATGATGAAGAAGAAGAAGAAGAAGAAGAAGATGAGGAAGAAGAAGAAGAAGATAATGATGAAGAAGATGAAGAGGAAGAAGAAGAAGATGATGATGAAGAAGAAGAAGATGAGGAAGAAGAAGAAGAAGATAATGATGAAGAAGATGAAGAGGAAGAAGAAGATGATGATGATGATGGTGATGAAGAAGAAGATGATGATGATGACAAAGAAGAAGATGATGATGAAGAAGAAGAAGATGATGATGTCTGATGATGATGATGATGAAGAAGAAGATGATGATGAAAAAGAAGAAGATGATGATGATGATGGTGATGAAGAAGATGATGATGAAGATGAAGAAGATGATTATGGTGATGATGATGATGATGATGATGAAGATGATGATGAAGAAGATGATGATGATGATGATGAAGATGATGATGATGAAGAAGAAGATGATGATGATGATGATGATGAAGATGATGATGATGATGAAGAAGAAGATGATGATGATGATGATGGTGATGAAGAAGAAAAAGATGATGATGAAGATGAAGAAGATGATTATGATGATGATGAAGATGATGATGATGATGATGAAGATGATGATGATGATGAAGAAGAAGAAGATGATGATGAAGAAGAAGGTGATGATGATGATGAAGATGATGATGATGATGAAGAAGAAGAAGATGATGATGATGATGAAGATGATGATGATGATGATGAAGAAGATGATGAAAAAGATGATGATAATGAAGAAGAAGAAGATGATGATGATGATGATGATGATGATGATGAAGATGATGATGATGAAGAAGAAGATGATGATGATGAAGATGATGATGATGATGAAGAAGATGATGATGATGAAGAAGAAGAAGAAGATGATGATGATGATGATGATGATGATGATGATGATGATGATGAAGAAGATGATGATGATGATGAAGATGATGATGATGAAGAAGAAGAAGATGATGATGATGATGATGATGATGAAGATGATGATGATGATGAAGATGATGATGATGATGAAGAAGAAGAAGAAGATGATGATGATGATGATGATGATGATGATGATGAAGATGATGATGATGAAGATGATGATGATGAAGAAGAAGAAGATGATGATGATGATGAAGATGATGATGATGATGAAGATGATGATGATGATGAAGAAGAAGATGATGATGATGATGATGATGATGAAGAAGAAGAAGAAGAAGAAGAAGAAGAAGAAGAAGAGATAGTATTTAACCTGTAATACATGAGATTACTGCAGATGGAAGTACTAAAACCATTAAGTAAAAGTAAAAGTAAAAGTAAAGTGGAAAGTAAAAACCATTAAGAGTCTCGAAGCTGCAATAGTCACAAAGAATGTTGCACTGGTGTCCATCAGTGTCCAGCTGATATCTTCACACTAAAACTCGAAGATTTATATGATTTATAATCCCACTGTCCGGTCACCCAGATGAGGATGGCTTCCCTTTTAAATCTGCTTCCTCTCAAGGTTTCTTCCTCACATCATCTCAGGCAGGGCCGTGCACAGAGGGACATGTGCTGAAACTGAAAAAGGGCACACCCCTCCTTCCAAATAAATAACACAAAATAACAGTCTCAAAAGCTTTATATTTATTTATTTTAGATTTATTCACTATTAATAACAGCTATATAGATAATATATAGATAGAGGCATTGGTGGCTCAGTGGTAGGTTTCTCGCCTATCATATGGAAGGCCCGGGTTTGATTCCCAGCCAATGCCTCAACCCCCGCCACTGGATGCAGTGCCGGTCCCAAGCCCGGAAAAATGGGAGGGTTGAGTCAGGAAGGGCATCCGGCGTAAAACATTTGCCAAGTTGATGTGCGGACCAGTTGGTCCGCTGTGGCGATCCCGAACAGGGAGCAGCTGAAAGCAACTTCTTCTATATAGATATACAGGGTTTCAGGGCTTCTTTAAAACTAATTACAACGGCTCTTCTGCGAGCCATGTGCTTGAAGATGTTTATGACTTCACTGTGATCCACTGGGATGTCCCTCTCTATGTGTCACGGATGCACTGACCATGGCCATTCAACCACGCCCCCAATCACCGGAGTTCTAGCACTGTCACCTGCACCCAATTACCAGCGCACTATTTAGCTCCCTCACTCCACTCAGTTGTTGGCTAGTATTAAGGTTGCTTCCTCAGAGACTTCTCTTCCTGACGGTGCTCTGTGGATCTATCGTCTGTGCTTCTGTCATGCTTTTTCCCCTTGGGACTTTGTTAGGGTTCTAACTGCAGTGATTCAGTTTAGCTTGTTTTTTCAGTGTCTTTTATTTGTGCGCCATTTCAGTTTCATTATTTTCACCGTGTGTTTAGTAATTAAAGTCCACTCTGCACTTACCTGCTTCCTCTCGGTCCTCCTCCTTGGTAAAGTGTGACATTATGGCTATGAGGAGAAGGTCTGAGAGTCTCTCCTCTGAGCAGAGACTTTGGAGTTGGTTCTTAATTAACCTCATTTCTGAAAAGGATCTCTCCACAGTGGACTTGATACAGGTAGGGTGGCATATACTCTAAGCATTTCCACTAGTGTAGGGAAAACATGCCGGCCACTGGTTTCTTTTAGAGTTGAAAGCATACTCTTCATGCCACTTGACTTGAAGGTGGTATAGACGCATTACACACACACACACACGCACACATTAATACACACACACATTACATTCTGCATGATAAAATATGAAGAATGCACAGTGACCTGATTTTTCTGTAATGTTTTTTAGTTATTAGAACATTACTGTAGTAAAACCATGTTTAACTATGTTTATACACATGAAGACGAGCGGGGAGTATATAATACTAGATTAAAAAAATTATCTAGCGAGCAAATACCTACATATTAACATCATAAACATGCCGTGTGACCATATATATAACATTATTAAATGTTAATGTTGCAAATGTGCAATTTGTCAGTCATTAAAATGACGGCATCACATTACGTCATCATCAATAGATTATGGCGCTCAGTTTTTCCTGTTGTAAAATACATTTGTTAAAATACGAGTTATGAGGTTTGACTGACAGTTTGAGCGGATCCAAAAAGATTTAGTCACAAGCTCTTTTTCATTCATTCATTGTCTACCACTTATCCAATCTATTCTCAGGCGTCATTGGGCATCAAGGCAGGATACACCCTGGACAGAGTGCCAACCCATCGCAGGGCACACACACTACAGTTTAGAGATGCCAATCAACCTACAATGCATGTCTTTGGACTGGGGGAGGAAACCCCCAAGGCACGGGGAGAACATGCAAACGCCACACACGGCAGAGGCGGGACTCAAACCCCCAACCCTGGAGGTGTGAGGCAAACATGCTAACCACCAAGCCACCATGCCCCCCCCCGTTACAAGCTCTTTTTAATACCTTTAATTGGCTAAATATATTTGTAAAACAGACAGACTTAAAGGGTGACTGATAGCATTGATTTATTGAAGAAAAAAAAAACACCTCCAAAAAAAGGGCACTTCGGAGTGTAAGGACAAAAAGGGCATGTGCTCTGCACAGTTTGAGCCCTACTTGTGCACATGCCTGATTTCAGGGAGGTTTTGTCTCACCACTGTCACCTCTGGTTTACTCATAAGGGATAAATTAACGTCCTGAATATATATATTTCTGTAAAGCTGCTTGTGACAATATCCATTGTTAAAAACACCATATAAATCTCAATAGAATTGAACTGGTAGGAGTGCACTGTGATACCATGCCAAGCCTAGAAAAAACATTCATACATAGAAATATACAAACATACTGCTTATATCTGATCATTAAATGTCTGCTTCTGGCCAGTTGCGCCTGAACGCTGGTGCCAGGTGCCATGAATTTGGCTATGAACAACAAATATATTTGTAAGTAGGAGGATAAAATATGAGCTGTTTATATTGTCCAGGCTCTAACAGTACACTCCGATTTACAATAGCTTACACAAGCAAACATTCACATATATCTGACATGCAGACAGACTCTCTCTCTCTCTCTCTCTCTCTCTTTCTCTCTCTCTCTCTCTCTCTCTCTCTCGCTCGTCTCTCTCTCTCTCTCTCTCTCTCTCTCTCTCTCTCTCTCACTCTCTCTCTCTCTCTCTCTCTCTCTCTCTCTCTCTCTCTCTCTCTCTCTCTCTCACTCTCTCTCTCTCTCTCTCTCTCTCTCTCTCTCTCTCTGTGTGTGTGTGTGTGTGTTGTGTGTGAGACAGAAAGGACTTTCTCATTAATCTGAACTCTGGCTGCATTTGCTGTATATTTTTCTCTCTCTCTCTTTATCTGTCTCTCGCTCTGGGGTGTGGTGTGTGTGTGTGTGTGTGGGTGTGTGTGTGTGTGTTCATGAATCATAACTATGGCTGCATGTCCTGTGTACTTTTCTTAGCAGTCTGTCTGGGTTCTCACATTAGGACAACGTGCTCCAAACACACACGGGTAACACAGAAGGGTTACACACACATGCACATGTGAAATTTTACTTCCGACTCCAGGCAACTCTTCAGGCCAGTTGCCCCTCTGTTTCACACTTTTCCAATTTCATGCTTCTATTTTAAAGCTTGCAAATATGGCAGAAGAATTACGACTACGGTTTCACGGTGGGTTTTTACTGCAGCCTCAGAATCCAGACGATCTACAGCAGCCTACAGAGTGACTGCATCAGACTGTAACAGAAATAGCATATGTATACTAATAACTATACAGGAATCTCTTTAATGGCCATTATGACTTACTTACTTACTGAGATAGTCCTTCATTACATTTTGAAGATGTATGTGCATTACATTTAAATGTTTACTTAATCAATTTACAGTCAGATCTAACTTTCAGAGCCACTTTTATAGAAAACTGACCAACACCTTTTAACCAATCAGATTCAAGAATTCAACAACACTGTCATGATATAATTATATTAATAATAACAACAGCAACCACAACAACAACAATAATAATAATAATTATTATTATTATAAGTATAAGAATTATAATTTGATAATTTGCATGAGTCCACTGCAAGAACACATCAATCCCTAAATATTAAAAACATACACTTACTCTTTCTTTTAAATAAAGATGAATATTGTTCGTATTCATATGTTCATTGCCATGAAGTGTGTTGATTTAGGCAGCCTAACTTTTACGTATTTTGTAAGTCCATGTGTTTTTGAATAGTGAGAAAATAGAACAAAATGTAATATGGGTCAAAGGTGGACCCTTCGCTTCTAAACCTACCATGAGGCATAACTCACCACATCTGTCCTGTGTGTCCACCCAAATGCAAGTGCTTTGCTTTCAATTATAAAAATAAGGAGGGAAAATCTCAATTTCAATACACTGCCATGAATTAAAGCGCTATTATGACACCAGACCCCTTTTAACCTATTTTGACCATCTTCCTTTGATGATACCATTCATTTATGGGCTTTTTCGTTTTTGTGTGTGTGTCTGTGTGTATCCATTTTTTTTAATGTTGCTGTTCTGAGATGTCTCTGCTTTTGAGCATGCCTACATCACACTTCATATTAGTAGCACATCTTTGCAATTCCTTTGCAGGCATTTCAAAATTTACGAAGTTACGGCAAATTAGTCAGGTTTGAATTAAGGCACATAACCAGATAAACGAGATAATGTTCCATATTTGATGCATTTACATATTTGCCTACAGGGTGCAAAATTGTACATTGTTTAATAATATTTGTGTGCCAGCAAAAAAGTATTACATTCATTCATCTTCATTAACTGATTTATCCTGGTTAAGCTTGCAGAATATTATTCTGGAAATTCTGGGGAATCTTCGGCTCAGGGTTTCTCAGGAATTCACCCTTGATGGGATGCCAGTTCATCTCAGGACATCACATACATACATACATACATGGAAGTTGTATGTAGAACAATAAGTAGAATATGCAAAGAAATTTCACACAAACAGTAATCCAAGGTCAGGATCAAACCAGGGACCTTGGAACTGTGAGTCAGCTATACTGCCAACTGCACCCCCATATATAGTAAATCTATCCATTTTCTGTAACACTTATCTTACAAGGGTTGCAGGGAGCTTGCAGTCTATCCCAGCGGACTCTGGGCACCAAGCAGGGGACACCCTGGATATGATGCCAACCCATCACAAGGCACAATCACACACTCACACACTACAGACAATTTAGAGATGCTGATCAGCATCCAATACATGTTTTTGGACTGAGAAAGGAAACTGGGGTATCCAGAGGAAACCTGAGGAAAGCCCAGAGAGACCATGCAAACTCCACACACACAGGGCAGAGGCTGGAATCAAACCCCTCAACTCCTGAGGTGTGAGGAAAACATGTTAAACACTAAGCCACTGTGCCCCAGATGTGAGTTAATGATACAGATAAATCCAATGTGTATTTTCTCCATGTACTACGAATCATCTGTATTACAGTATCGTTTTAAACCATTTTTAATTTATTGGTGTAGAAATATCAGGCTAGTGCTTGTGTTATTCAACACTGAAATCAACCTACAGATGTGCATTTTAAAACAATCTTGATGCGAATTGATGACTGATGAAGAAAGTATGTATGGATCAGACCTCAAGCTTAATTCTGTATAATTTGTTCCATTCTTTATAACATTGCTGCTAATTTTACTATAATCTATAAATGTTTTATTACTTTGATAAGATAAGATAAGATAAGATAAGATAAGACAGAAATTCTTTTGCCAGAGATTGCTTCAGATAACAAGAAAAATAAATATAAATGAAATATAAATGAAAATAAATGAAATAATCTATATATACAATTGTATTCAGAAGTATAAAAAGTATTCAAAAATAGAAATTAGCTATACACAGATCAGGCATAACATTATGACCACCTGCCTAATATTGTGTTGGTCCCCCTTTTGCTGCCAAAACAGCCCTGACCCGTCATGCACTGTGTATTCTGACACCTTTCTATCAGAACCAGCATTAACTTCTTCAGCAATTTGAGCAACAGTAGCTCGTCTGTTGGATCGGATCACACGGGCCAGCCTTCGCTCCCCACGTGCATCAATGAACCTTGGCCACCTATGACAATTTGGCTCTTCTCAAACTCACTCAAATCCTGACACTTGCCCATTTTTCCTGCTTCTAACACATCAACTTTGAGGACAAAATGTTCACTTGCTGCCTAATATATCCCACACACTAACAGGTGCCATGATGAGGAGATAATCAGTGTTATTCACTTCACCTGTCACTGCTCATAATGTTATGCCTGATCGGTGTAAAAATGAAATGAGATATTCTATATATACATACTGTATACAAATGCATTTTGCACATGATATTATATTAATGTACACTGTATTTATTGTGGCATTTTGATACGATCAGTGTTGATTGTGTCAGCTCTGCTCCCTACTGAAGAGGGAGAAGTTATAGAGTTTGATGGCCACTGGTAGGAAAGACCTCCTGTGGCATTCTGTGGTTGTCTTCAGTGGTCTCAGTCTATGGCTGAACCTGCTCCGGTACGACTCCAGCATCGCATGTAGGGGGTGTGACGTGTTGTCAAGGATACCGAGGAGTTTCCTGAGCATTCTCCTCTCAAACACCTCAGCCAGAGACTCCAGCCTCACTCCCATGACAGAGCCTGCTTTCTTATATTATACCTATTAGTATTGTAACCTTCTGTAAAGCCTCGCTGCATAAAACTCAACATGCTCAGGGAATGCTAAAATATTGATTTCCCTGTTAAAGCTTAGAGGAAGTGGTGTTTTAGTGGACAATGCAAAAACTGTAAATGATTCATAAATGTAGAAATATTTATAGCAGCTCAGGGAACGGTGTTTTTGGGTTATCACTCATCAAAAGAAGAATACACAACACACTGTAGCTTGTGAGTCATGTAATAGGAAATGGGGATGTTTGGTTATGGATAAATTTGTGATAAACATAACATAACATAAAACTACTTTTGACATGAAGAACAACGCTCCATCTGGGCCTTGTTCCCAGAATAAGCTGTGTCCAGACCTTTGGCATACATATTACAAATGACTTAAATAAACTAGATGGGTGTTTGTTTGTGTGAACATCTGCAGCAGTAAGATTAATTTTCCAACCAGCACAACCAGGCCAAGTAAGAGAAGCTTTCTTTTTAACAAAAATCTTAATGTAAGAAAAGTGAAGAAATAGTTAGAATGGGGAAAATACTTCAAGCTGGTGTGTGTCTTCATGCCAGTTAGTTTTCCTTAATGGTTTTGAGAAATGTCCAGACTGCAAAATAGCCTGTTAATCAAAGGTGTTATTAACCAATGAAACCCCAGTGTTCATAAAATCCTGCATAATATTCATTATCACACTGAATTGTTGCTCCTAAGTGATTCAGGAATACATAAGAAAAAAGTCTACTTCTTGCTCACTGCTATCTCACTCTAAAACAAGACAACGACAAGGTTGGGAAACAATATGGATGCCGGAGACAATGAACATGTCATGGACTGATTCATACCCTACTGCCACACTATATACTACACAACAAATTGTGTCACTGTACGCTCTTACACATGCACTGGCACTTTATAATCTACTAAATACTGCTCATTTTTTATACACACACAACCACAACTTTGATAGATAGATAGATAGATAGATAGATAGATAGATAGATAGATAGATAGATAGATAGATAGATAGATAGATAGATAGATAGATAGATAGATAGATAGATAGATAGATAGATAGATAGATATTTATTGATTCCATGAAGGAAATTCTTGTGTTACAGCAGTGTAGTATCCTGAGGTGAATGCTATTATTGTTTGTGAACAATTTGTTGGAATAACCACTAGAGGTCACTGTGTAGTGTTGTTGTTAAAGATGCTCTCTTGTTAATGTGAGAGAAGTAGGCATTATCACACATGCTTTGGGTGAGAAAAGCCTGTTCATTGTATGTGCCACTAACTCCATCCAGGGATCAAGTCTGCAAAAAAATTGATGTATAAAGCATGGAAACCAGGACATAGAGAGAGCAAGGGGCCAGATGAGCACAGAGAAATCAGTGAATGCTAGAGGTAAAGGGAGAGATCACAAAGAGACTGAATGCAGATTTTAAAAATGACAAATGCAATGCTTGTGGAAAAGCAGGCCACTTAACCAGGGCTTGTCGAAACAAAAGCAGCCAGAGCCGTAAAACAGGAGCCTATGAGTGCGGAAAAGGAAAAAAGTATGCATCCATTACTGAGTGGACAATGTCAGTAAAAAGGACCTTGAGAGTGAAGACTCTGAAGAAGCATTTACTTTAGCATGTGTAAGAGCAAAGGCACTGAAGAAAGTAAAACCTCTCACTTTTACTTTGAATGTGAAAGGTAAATCAGTGAACTTTGAAATTGACACAGGATGTAGCGTCAGCTTCATGAATGAGACTGTGTTCAAATATACATGGAAAAATTCAGAGTACCCCAAAGTTAGACACACAAAGATCAAGTTGAAGACCTACACAGGGGAGTCCATAGAAGTTGTAGGAGTTGCAGATGTCCATGTGAAATACCAGCATCATGAAAAAAAGGTGCCTCTCATCATAGTAAAGGGGACTGGACCAAGTCTGTTAGGGCGAGCCTGGTTGGAAGAAATTCAGCTGCCTTGGAGTGAGATAAAGCACATAAATATGAAGACAATAACATTGCAACAAGTACTCGCCAAGGATGAAGAAGTGTTCAAAGAGGAGCTTGGAACTTTAAGAGGTACCACAGCTACCATACACGTGCCGCATGATGCCACAACCAGATTCTTCTGGCCAAGATCTATTCCCTATGCCCTGAGTGGGAAGGTGGAGGAAAAATTAATAGACTGCTGAGGGAAAACATCATATCACCTGTAAAGTACTCATAATCAGCTGTCCCAGTAGTTCCCATCCTTAAGCCTGATGGAACTATAAGGTTATGTGGGGACTATAAACTCATTGTCAACAGAGTTTCCTCCTTGGAACAGTACCCCATTCCGAGGGTTGAGGATCTTCTTGCTGTGCTGGCTGGAGGGAAGCAGTTCACAAATTTGCATATGAGCCACGCTTATCAGCATATTGTCATGGAGAGTGAGTCTAAGAAATACCTCACAATAAACACTCTTCGGCACCTGCGATTTTTCAGAGAACATTGGAAGGGTTATTGCAAGGTATATCTGGAGTAGCTGTCTACCTGGATGATATCTTAGTGACAGGCGGGAACAAAGAGAGTCACTTGAAAACACTCGAGGAAGTGCTGTCGCGCCTGAAGGAAGCTGGTCTGTGACTAAAAAGAAGCATATGTGCTTTTCTTGAGAATGAGGTTAAGTATCTGGGGCATGAAATAACTGAAAAAGATCTTCATCCTGTTGAAAGCAAAGTTCAAGCCATAGTGGAGGCACCGGCACCTACGAATGTCACAAAAACATATTTGGGTTTGTTGAACTATTATAATAAATTTCTCCCCAAGTTGGCAACCCTGTTGGGCCCTCTTCACTGTTTGTTGACAAAAGAGGCCAGATGGCAGTGGAAAAAGACACAACAGGATCCTTTTAGAGACTCAAAGGCCCTTTTGCAGTCTGCCAATGTTAGCACATTACTCATAAGACCAAGAACTGATTCTGGCATGTGATACCTCCCCTTATGGGGCTGGGACAGTATTATCACAGTACAGCAAGGAAAATAGAGTGGAAAAGCCTCTGGAGGTTCATGTCATGAACATTGACACCTGCTGAAAAACGTTACTCACAGTTAGACAAGTTAGACAAGGAAGGATTAGCTGTGATCTTTGGCATCCAGAGGTTTCTTAAGTACTTGTATGGACGGAAATTCACAATTTATACGGACCATAAGCCTTTTATTTTCTCTTTTCAATGAAAAGAAGGCAGGTCCTCAAATGGGATTGCTCAGAGTACAAAGGTGGACGGTTATGTTGCAGGCTTATCAATATAATATTGTGTATAGGCCTGGGAAGTACAAAGAAAATGCTGACGCACTGAGTTGACTTCCAAACCTCACAGTAGAGACACAGAGGACAAGGATGATCAAGTGCTTATGATAGAGCTAATGGATGAAATCCCTGTCAGTTCTGCAAATATTCGGAAATAGACAACTAGAGATGTGATACTCTCTCAAATATACTAATACATTTTGAAGGGCTGGCCAAATAAAGTAGAACACAGTTCTTAACCTACTATAATAGAAGAACCTCCCTGAGTGTAAAGGATGGTTGTGTCCAGTGGGGAGTAAGGGTAATCATACCTTTGCAGGGATGAAGCACCCTTTGAGACAGTTACATCAGTCCCATTCTGGTATGTCACGTATGAAAGGCCTGGCAAGGTCCGACATGTGGTGGCCAGGTATGGACAAGGAGGTAGAGATGGAAGTGCAAAAATGTGATGAATGTCAAAGATTTAGGAAAGCACCACCTCGTGCACCGCTACGTCAATGTGAGTGGCCTGCAGCTCCTTGGACTAGAATTAATGTAGATTATGTAGGGCCCTTCCTGGGAAAAATGTTCCTTATCCTTATAGATGCCCATTCCAAATGGATGGACATGCCACCATTGAGAAGCTGAGAATGAGCTTTAGCACCCCTGGTTTGCCTACAGTGCTGATCTCGGACAATGCCAGGTGTTTTACAGGTGAGGTGTTGATTTTTGAAGAGAAATGGTGTTCAACATGTGATGTCAGCGCCTTACCATCCTTCCACAAATGGACTAGCAGAACGTGCCCGTTCAGACCTTCAAGGAGGGGATGTAAAAGATGAAGGTTGACACTATTGAGACCATGTTTAACTACAGAATTACCTCTCATACCAAAACAGGGTTATCACCGGCTGAGATGTTAATGTCAAGGAAGCTGAGATCCACATTTGACTTGCTCCTTCCAGATGGCAAGGGACGAGTTCTGCAAAAGCAAATGAATCAAAAAGCAAGCCATGACAAGCACTGTAAGCTTAGAAGATTCAACCCAGGAGATGATGTGTACTGTATATGAGGAACTATGGCTGTAGACCTAAATGGATCCCTGCACTCGTGGAAGCTTGTACAGGACCTCTTTCATATACAACTGTTCTGGGAAATGGACAGATTGTAAAAAGACATTTGGATCAAATTCGCCTTCGTGGTGTGGAAGAGGGGAAAAGAGAGCAAAATGATGTGCCAAAACAGTATAAACCTGGAATCCAACCTTCACATATACATGAAAGTCCAGAAAGAGCTGCAGATATGAACACATATACACACACAAAAATACAAGACAAAGAACAAAAATAAACCCATAAATGTGAAAAAACAATAAATTAGTAGTAGTAGTGCAATGTGAAAATGTTATCACCTGACACACATGGATGAACTATTGTACAATATTACTGCAAATGGTATGAATGACCTCCTGTAACGGTGACAAATCGGAAATAATATGAAATAATTCTGAAATAATATTCAGTATATTTTTGGTGACAAGACGCTGTGTTCAGGTTGCAGTCTCTCCTAGAGGCATGGGTTTGAATCCCACTTCTGACATTGACTTCTTCCCTTTGTGTTGTGATCCTGTGCAGAAGTCCATTGCTGCATCTTTAAAATCCCCCTGCTTCCTTTGCGACATTTATGGGTTGAGCTAAGCAGTTCTTAGGATTTTGTGGGCACATTAAGTCCTGGGCCTGGTGTGTGGTATTGTGCTGGAGGTGTGGGTTCGAATCCTACTTCTGACATTGAATCCTTCCCTTTGTGTTGTGATCCTATCCTCTTGAAAGCAATCTTCAAAATCCCTCTGCTTCCTTTGCGGCATTTATGGGTTTGAGTTGAGTGCAAGACCATGGAAAAAATCTTCTCGTTGCTTTGAATTCTAAACTTGCCAATTGAAAGAAATCCATTCCCAGCAGATGTTCGAATGCTTATGAGGAGGTATGAGCTTCTTTTTGTCAGAAGACAGGTGAAAATGGCTCATTGCGTTCGATTATAAGGTTAATTTTATGCCACTGTCTTGATTTTAGAGTGTTGTCCATAGAACGTTCCCGGGGAGGGTTTTAACCCACTACACTTGACTTCTTCCCCTTTTTTTGGGGACCCTGTGCAGGTCCAAAATTGCCACTTTTAAACCCCCCCCACATTTTGGGTTTTAAACAACATTCAGGTTTTTTTGGGGGACATTGCAGTCATGGGGCCGGTGGTTAGTGATGGGGGTGGAGGTTTGAAATTTTCCCTTGGGGGTCCTTTCCCCTTGTGTCTGATTTGCACAAAGCAACCAAAATCCCACTGCCCCTTTGGGTTTTGGGTGAGCTTTATGAAGACCATGGAAAAAATCCCAATCTTTTTATCTTATAAACTTTTCAATTGAAAAAATCCATTAGCAAAGTTCAAGTAATTTAGAGGAAATTTTTTTCCCCAGAAGACAGGTTGGGAAAAATTTAAAATTCCGTTCGATTATAAGGTTATTTTTTGCCACTGTCTTGATTTTAGAGTGTTCTCCATAGAATGTTCTGCAGTGAACTGACTACACTGCCTTGTTCTGTTGCTTTAGGAGACCGTGTGCATGGTCGCTGGTCACTAAACTCCACCACGAAGAGATTTGGAGCATTTGTAGTTGTGGCCGTGCAGTTAAGTAAATCTACTGTGGCCTATTTTTTTTAGTAAGACAATATCTGTCATCATAATAATGTCAAGAGGACAGCGCTGATCAAAAAGCATGGGGGTGTCCTTCTGTCAAACAGAAGCCCAATTTCAAGTCAGTTGAGCTGGTCAAGCACTGAAGAAGAACTTAGACAAGAATCCATAGACAGCTGAATCGGGTTTTGGATACCAATTTCAGGACACACTTGTCTCAATCTTCTTATATATTTGTTCTGCAGTGTGATGATCCATGAAAAAGGACATTAGCACCTTGAGGTTACTTGATTATAACTCCAGAATCTTAAGTGAATATCAAGGTGGCACTTCTTCATTTCCTGATTTTGCATCGGTCTTCATCAACGAAGGGAAATATAGAGCAATCCGCAACATGGTGAGGAAAAGCACTTTATTCTCATAACAAGTAAACTGCTTTGCCATGTTACTGTCAAGAAACATGGTTTGGAAAATGCCACCTGCATTCTCACATGATTTGTAGGAATAGTGGCTAGTTACAACTTTGCTGCCCAGCATATTTCTGCTTTAAGTGCTGGATTAAAGCTAACAAATGTTTTTATGGTGCTTTTGGAGTTGCTGGTAGACTGGTGAGGATTAGATGAACCTGTGGATAGTAGCGCAGCTTCCACTGCTCTGGCTCTCACTACACTGCCGCTTGATTATGTGGATGTAGCTGTGTTGCTTGAGGAACTGTTTGCCTACTGAAAACATTTCCCAATACAGGACCTGGGTTTAGAAGTCTTCTCATCAGACCTCGATGCTTCTTCTCTAATTACCACCACAAAAAAATAGAAGGATTGCATATGAAATGGCATAAAATAAATATAGAATGTATATTAGTATAGTATGTAAATATACCATATACACTATCTAAATTATAAAATTAAAAGAATGAGTGAATTCATTACAGGGTAAGGCTGCAGAATTGATATTGTAATAATAATTATTAATGTTGTTTAATAGAAACCTTGGGGCGCAGCACGTCATATTCGTCACATTTGTTATTTTAGCGTGAAAGCATTGTTGAGAAGCATGAAAAACAAAATGGTTATTAAAATTGGGATTAAATCATATACAGAAAGTGAGCAATGAATATTCCCATCACTGAATCGGAAGTCTAGCTCATGAAAACTAGCACTCTGGCAAAAAGGTGATCAGATCCAAATGCAATGCTGCAACACTTTTCATTCATTTTCCCATTTCACTTTAATCATCATTTCACTTTATATCATCTTTAAAAGTCTCAATAGATTTCATTTAATTGTGCAGAGGATTTTTTGCCCTCTTATCTTAAATTTGGCAGACATTTTTCTCTACTCTCTTTTCTCTACTCTATTTTTTTCCCTCTACATTAAAGTGCAGACTTTCCAATGGTGAAGAGCTAAATGTCCTTTCTGCAGACTTTACAGGAGGCTACTTTAGGATTTGGTCCTCTTTTTAACCATAATTTGTATTTTTCATTGTCCAGCTAATGCCCAGTGAAACAGCAACCTCCTAGCATGTTGGCATCTCCATCTGTTATGCCAGAGAACGCACATCCAAAACTACCGGCAGATCACGCAATAGTCATGTGCACAATTTTGGGAGGAGTTATTTTTGTTTTATGCAAAAGGCAAAAGTAATTACAGTTATTTTATCTAAAAAGTGAACTATTCAGTAAGATAGTGAATTGTTATAAAAGCAATGCAATTCCAATTCTAAGCACTTTATCCACAATTCAAGCACTTTTCAAACCTTGAATAGGATACATTAAAATTCAAGCCTTTTCGAGGATTTCCAGAACCTAGATGAACCCTGGATTTTGAATGTGAATTGTGATCTCAAATCTAAGCCAAAAAAGTAACCTCTATTTCTAAGAATATATAAGAATAATGATGGTCATACTGTGGCCATGCAACACTGTAATTAGATGTAATGACGATCCTATGTAGTAGTTTAGGACTACTGTTACATCTGAACATGAAGTCAGTAACATACATATAACATAAGTGACAACAAACGAAAGAATACACTACCGCTCAAAAGTTTGGGATCACTCAAAATGTTATTGTTTTCCAAGGAAACACACACGAAATTAATCTGAATAGAAAATATAGCAAAAGAACAGGACATGCTGACATTGTCAGAGTTAGAAATAATGATTTTGATGGAAATGATGAATGTTTTCTTCAAACTTTGCCTTCATCAAAAAAAAAAAAAACACCTTTTGCAGCAATTACAGCCTGGGCATTCTAGCTGTCAATTTTTCAAGATAATCCGATGAGATTTCACCCCATTCTTCCTCAGCATCTCCCACAAGATGGATTGGCTTGATGGAGTCTTCCTCCGTATCTGAAATCAAGCTGAAATATGCAAGTGATCCCAAACTTTTGAGCGGTAGTGTATTCCATGTTTTCTTGACACAGCTTTTCAAAAAAGTCCAGAGGTTTGTTTGAAGGCGCACGCTCTTTCTGAGATGCTTTCAACTTGGAAAAATACAGAGTGTGCTCCTGTAGGTAGCTTAACCATGCCAGTCTTGTGTGATATGGTCCGGCATGAAGTGGGGGAGCCTGGTTTATTCTATGTGTAAAGGAAATCTTATAGCTATGGCATGCGTAGACATTTTAGACAACCAAATAAACCAACATGGAGTCACTATACCTAGTTTGCGAACCCCTGAGTGTAAATCTGCTAAGAATAATAAATGAGTGAAACATCAATAACTGATGTTACTTCAGCTAGCCAGCTAACGTTACTTCAATTTATATACTGTTACCTATGGAATTAAACAACTGAATATTAAGTGTTTTTTTTTTTTTTTCAAATACAGAATAACAGGTAATGTATTTTTTTAAATAGAATAGTAAATGAATACGCTGCATGTCACGTCATTGGGAATCAACTTCCGGTATCTGCGGTGACGTAATTACCAGCTTCTATTCTGCCCTTATTTGCCTTTAGTGAGTCCCACTTTGACTGACAGGACGCGCTGCACGATGAACAGCTGCTAAAACTCCTTATAAGGTCAGAGCGGAAGTTGGTTCTCACAGTATTATTGTCCGTGCAGCAACATAGGTGCTCGTGTGGCCGTTATTGTTGCGCAGTATTTTTAAAGTGAGGTGTTCTATTCTTCATTTACAAGAATTGCTGAATACAACACAAAACCTAACTACACGAAGAAAAATGTAGGAATAATAGAAAAACTGTGTGTGTTTGTTTGTTAACGTGTGGTCCTGTGTTGCAGTCGGACCGAAATAAGCGGCGCTCTTTCGGTTTCCGTGTTGAGGAACAGCAACGGGAACGCAACCGTGAAAACATGCAGGTTTGTCGTCGTTTTGTGTTATTTTTGCTGAGTTTATTGTATACAATCTCAATGTGGGTGATAAATAAATCACTTTAGGTTTGTCTCTGGCTGTGTTAGTCTCGTTTGTTGGACCGAACAGATGGTTTTTAATAAAATGGATAAACACACACCCGTTAAAGCCATGTTATAATCTAGACACTACAGTCTCTCTCTCTCTCTCTCTCTCTCTCTCTCTCTCTCTCTCTCTCTCTCTCTCTCTCTAAACGAGCTTAATAAGCTTTCCAACACTAAACAGAATATAGGAGCCATATTTTCAGTGTCTCTAGTGACAGAACCTAAATCCTCTCCATCTCCACACTAGGACCCAAATGAAGACACAGAGTGGAATGACATTCTCAGGAAGAAGGGCATCCTTCCTCCTAAAGAGATCCCGAAGGAGGATGAGGAAGAGGAGCAGATCACTCAGCAACAGTCAGTTGGTGAGACTTTACAACAAAAAGTCAGAATGTGAAAGCTGTAGCATGATTCAGTGATATGATTCAGGTTTTAGAATTCAATTCAACCCAGTGTAGATTTTTATTGAAACTATAACTGTTGTTTTCTGCAGTAAAAACCTATGAGAACATGACGCTGCAGGAGCTGGAGGAGAACGAGGATGAGTTCAGCGAGGAGGATGAAATTGCCATCGAGATGTACAGGTGAATGTTTCACCTTGATATAGCCCTGCTTTTATCATGGGTCCTTAAAGGTGCATTACTGAAACTAGTGAACAACTACTTTCTTTGCTTTAAAAATTTCAGAGTTTTAAAATCCGTTTATGTCCAATTTTACATGGAAAAATAAATCTCAGATTTTCAGTGTGGTCTCAGACTTCTGGACCTCATTGTGTGAATAATGTACCATATTCCTGTTCTGTACTTTCGGTCACTTCTCAGGCAGCAGAGGCTTGCTGAGTGGAAAGCAAAGCAGCTGCGGAACGTATTCGGTGAAGTGAAAGAGATTTCAGGTCAAGACTATGTTCAGGAAGTGAACAAGGCTGGAGCTGGAATCTGGGTGGTGCTGCACCTCTACAAACAAGGGTGTGTGAGCGTGTGTGTTTCAAGACAAGGAACTGTATATATGTTTGTTATAAATAGATAAAATATGTTTTATATGGAGGATAAATTTAACAATAATGATTTTACTTTTCCCAGTATCCCTTTGTGCACGCTGATCAATCAGCACTTGTCCTCATTGGCACGGAAGTTTCCAGACACTAAGTTCCTGAAGTCAATCTCCACAACGTGCATCGCTAATTATCCGGACAGAAATCTGCCTACCATCTTTGTTTATCACGAAGGAGAGTTGAAGGCACAGTTCATCGGGCCACTCGTGTTCGGAGGAATGAACCTCAAGTGTGATGGTATGTTTGTGTTTATATCAATGTGTGTGTGTGTGTGTCCATGTCCATGTGGTTTGATTGTCTCTCCGGTAATGTTTTGTTCCTCAGAGCTGGAATGGCGTTTGGCTGAATCCGGTGCAGTGAAAACGGACTTGGAGGAAAATCCAAAGAAACAGATCCAGGACCAGTTAATTTCATCCATCCGCTGCTCAGCACCGACCCACAAAGACAGCGATGAATCTGATGATGACTGATTTGGTGTAGGTTTTTTTTTTTTTTTTTTTTCCAGTTCTCAATGCTCTTTTGTTTTCAGGTTTGGACGGTTAAAGCATCAAAGTCTGCATTCCAATACTGTTTTTAACAAACGTGCTGACTTCCCATCCGTAACTCTAACGTGCATGTCGTGTGTGTGGCACAGTTTTAGCCCACACAGAGGTGTGTGTATATGTAGCAGAGCTGGAAGACCTTGTGTAAACTTCTCTTGTCTAAATCCTCCCCTCTTCTAAAGTTCCCTCAAACTGGCACAGTGATGGAACTGTGGCCTGGATTCATCTGAGCGCGCGTGTCATCTGCACATTAAAAACAGGACTGGAACTCATGGCTTATTTTTGAACCTCTTCATCATAATAAAGGGATCTGCTCCCTACAAACTCCAGTGATGCCAAACAACACATTTGGATTTTTAAACAGTCATTTTATAAGCAATAAACATTTATGTCAAAAATATTTTTTTTATTATACAACCGTGTTCCTTGTTGGCCATCACCATAAACATGAAATCTGTAAATTATATATTTATGCTGTCTTTGTTTTATTCCTGTTTTACACCTATTATAACTCTACAGTATATGTTTTGTTGAAAAAGAGACAAAATGTCTATATATGCCTTCATTGTAATATCAGATGGACTGATGCTAGTAGGCAGTAGTAACACAACACAGAATATGCACACACGCATACAGAAGTGGCTGAGAGAGAGCAAGAGAGAGAGCAAGAGAGAAACCAAACACACAACACCTGTGAGCTTGAATTTATTTACAGAATCGGTTGTTACAGTCCACATGAAGGTACCGTCTCACTGAACATCCAGTTAAATCTGTGTATGGAAAGAGATATACACACACAAAAAAAAACATTTTATTGAAACAGGAACACGCATATACTCTGGTACTCGTAATCACTAACGCCTGGGTATCATGCTCCTCAGTGTCTGGTGTGTTCTCCTTCCTACTGCCTGATAAACTGCCTCAAGATTTCAACAAGGATTCAACCAAGAGGCAAGAAGACGGGGAAAAGTATTAAATTTAGACTTTAATATTTATAACATGGGCCAGAACCCTAAACTGTGCCGTGCCGTTTCCATGTAATGTCCCAGTTTGATTCCAGTCCCTGACTGTATGCTGAGCTCATTTATTAGCTCATAGCTTATTTATCTTTATTGTTGAGTTTAAAGGAAACACAGGCCTTTCAGTGTTTGTTCAGCAGCTGAAAATGGGCAGTAAAAGAGCTTATAAATCACTAAGGGGTTCCCATGTTTATCAACACACCAAGCTCCATAACTGAACGGTGAAAACTGACTGTGCTTCATCTGTAAACATCTGAAGAGCTTATACATATAATAAAAATGTCCATGCTTGTTTAGGGTTTTACATACAAATATGTAGCAAACACTCAATCCTGCTGTTTTAATAAATACAGATCAAGTATCCAGGAAGTATGTGTGCTGCAGCCTGACCTCAGGGATTCCTGCTCTCTCTCTCTCTCTCTCTCTCTCTCTATCTATATATATATATACATATATATATATATATATATATATATATATATATATATATATATATATATATATATATATATGTGTACACCGATTATGATTTTGTGGTATTTTTATACCAATGCAATTAATGTGTAACACATTGCTCTTTAGTCTGGAAATGAGACCGATGACTTCAGTGCAATAGAAATGACAGTTTCTTATAGCACTAAAAATGTGTTGTTTTTTTTGTCTCCTTTATTTCAAGAGAGATAGCTGCTACAGTGGAATCAATAACAGGAACTAACCTGTTAAGTAAACTTATTGACTTTTACACTGGAGGATCCTTCCATAAACACTACACCATATCAAGAGTTATATATTGAGTGAGCCATTATAATAAGAATAAAGATGTATTAGGAAAACATTGAAACAAATCTACAGATCCGTGATCTTCAACTGATTCAATAATTTAACTGTGATGAGGTGATTATTGGAATCTGCACTAATTCTCTGTTGAAAGAAAAATGATTTGACGATAATTTGGGTGCGACATCATAACTCATGACACATGCAAGCTTCCTGTATGCCTGGTGTAGACTACGCCCTTCAACTGAATGACATAAAAGTGTGATTGCGGCACTGGAGAAAAGTGAGGACTAATCATTTCAAATGGGGTCTGAATTGTCTCACCATGCCCCTTACTAAAGACTGTCAGGTAGAGCGGAGGAGACATAGAAATGGTGAGTACAGAGAAACAGAGAGAGAGACAATGTTTCTGAACAATACTGTACTTTTTATCCATTGTATTTTTTATAGTCGTGGAATGCCTGTGAAATAAGTTCCTATTTGTATAGTACACTGTATTGCCAAAAGTTTTGGGACACCCCTCCAAATCATTGAATTCAGGGGTTGGGCTCGGCCCCTTAGTTCCAGTGAAAGGAACTCTTAATGCTTCAGCATACCAAGACATTTTGAACAATTTCATGCTCCCAACTTTGTGGGAACAGTTTGGGGATGATCCCTTCCTGTTCCAACATGACTGCACACCAGTGCACAAAGCAAGGTCCATAAAGACATGGATGAGCGAGTTTGGTGTGGAGGAGCATCACAGTCCTGACCTCAAACTGATAGAACACCTTTGGAATGAATCTGGGGACTGTGAGCCAGGCCTTCTCATCTAACATCAATGCCTGACCTCACAAAGTGCGCTTTTAGAGAAATGGTCAAAAATTCCCACAAACACACTCCTAAACCTTGTGGAAAGCCTTCCCAGAAGAGTTGAAGCTGTTACAGCTGCAAAGGGTGGGCCAACTCCAAAACTTTTGGCAATAAAATGTACATAATAGCAGCTATAACCAGCCTTTCTGTCACCTGTTTCTCTTGTTCCCCCTCTCTGGAAGTTAATAAGATAAGACACACCTTGTCAAACAACTTAAACTACAACACAGTTGTAAAAATCTGTCCCTGTGAATGAGATATTAGAATAGAAACACTGAGGTAGCAGAATAAAGACATTCAAATAAAACTGTCATTAAAAATCCTATTAAGGTAGCACTGTGGCTATTAGCACCTACCTCGGCCGAATGTGTCTGAGTGACCAAAAGTCATCTTCAGTATCTCTAAAAGAAAGACAAAGTCAATGAAACAGGTTTCAGAGCAGAGTGTATTTTAGTGTTGCAACAATCCTGTGTTTAACATCACTACAGATGCTCTGTAATGACTTTCAGCTAATTCTCTTTCAGCTAATGTTGAGCTGCAGAAGGGAAGAAATAATCTTATTACACCAAAATAATCTTTATTTGATTGTAGACCAACCACCAGAGCCACACCAGCACAACAGGGTGCTGACCAGGGTGCTGAAACACTGACATAAGTTTGGATTTCACCAACAGGGCAAAGGGGTGGGGCTGGATAATCACACCTACACATCACAGCTCACATTTTCAAACAACGGTGAAACATACTGACCTTATTTCCAATTTACAGTACTTTCCAGAGAGGACCAGGCAACTCTGGACCAGCCAAAAGATCATAACCACCGAGAAACCATCAGTGTGAACATTGACTCCATTACTCTCTCTCACTCTCTCTCTCTCTCTCTCTCTCGTAATGGAGTCAATGTTCACATTGATGGTCTCTCGGTGGTTATGATCTCTTGGCTGGTCCAGAGTTGCCTCGTCCTCTAAATTGGAAAGAAGGTATATATATATATATAATTTTTCTTCCTCTCTCTTTCACTGTGCTTTACTCTTTTACATTCCTTCATTATGTTTTCCTCTTTAACCTCCCTACGTTCTGAATTTTAGTTAACTTTAATTCCCATTATTTGAATAATTTGTTTATTACATGAATTTATTCGTTTTCGTTTTACCTTCGGTAACTTCAGTAACACAGAAACTGAGTACTTGTATTACTGAAATGACTGAAAAATGGTCATGTCCAAAAAAATGTATATATTTATATCTTTTTTTATTTAGATCTTCAAATTACTTGTGAAAAATCTCATTTCCACTTTTTACATTTAACATTTTAACACAAGCTATACTTACACTCAGGATAATTTCTCAGGATCCTAGATACTGATACTCAGATCAGTGCATCGTGAGTATATTAGTCCTTATTTAAAATGATTTAGCTCGTACTTATGGTGCAATCTGCTTTTAGGAAATTTAACAGGCGGAAATGAAGCTTACAGATAAAAGCTGCTGTTTCTTCCTTCGCAGGGTGAACTTGGGCGAAAGACGCATCAAGGGGTGGACGGAGTGAGACTAGAAAAAAAGGTGCACTGGTTAGTTCAAGTGAAAAACTTTTCGAAAAAGAACTGATTAAGCTTCATCATTACCTCTCTCTCAACAGTGCCTACTGAATTCTGTGCCTTCGAGTAGTGAAACAAGAACTGAAAAGAAGACAGGATTGTTAGCAGATTACTTAATATTACAGGATATAACTGGAGCTTGTGATAAAAAAACACAAAGCACAGACTAACCCGTTTGAAGACGTTCTGAATCTGCTCCTGAGGAACACGAAGGCAAAAATACACTGTATTATTAATATTATCCTTCACATTTTCAAACGTATGTAGTATGCATGCTCAATGCTCTACAACAGACTAAGTAATGCCTTAATACTTGACTATAGTGTATACACACAGATTTATTCCCTACCTTGTTCTGGTCTCCCCACACGAGTCCACACAGAGAGCTCTGCACTGCTGAACTCTGAAAAAAACCCAAAAAGTCCGGGTAAATCATCTAGCTTAAGCAACGATCAACACAGTTTTCTGTAGATGATGTTACAGAACAACGTTTTCTGTAAGATGATGTCTGTGTAACATGTATTGAAGGAGTCTCCAGTGTCAGCACTTTGTAAGAGTCAGAGTTGTCAAACACAGGACAGTCAGGGAATTTTTATTTTTTATTTTTTTTGTCTTTGTGTTTATGAGAAATGTGAAGGGACAATTCTTTACAATATTCACTGACATCCACAACACCAGGCCCTTGAGCAGGGACCTGAACCCTCTCTGCTCCTTGAGCACCATATCATGACCCATGCTGTGCTCAGACCAGAGCGTCCTAACAAGCGGCATTATGAGAAGATACTTGTTCTTGTTTTACCTTCAGCAAGTGAAATGCAGCTCAGAGTCCAGTCAGCTGACTGACGTTTCACTTCTTAGACTTAACAGTCTTGGGTTGCTGTTGAAGTATGTTTCAGGTCTTTTTCTCTCTGCACAGTGAAGCATCTGTCTGACGTGTTTTAAATCCGTTAGCTGACTGATAACACCATCTTATACGCTTCAGAACTCATTCTTCTTCTCTGTCAGCTGTCGCATCATCAGTACGTACAAGAGAACCAGATCCACTGGCAGCTGAACATGCTGAACTGATTCGCTTCAGATCATGAGCAGTTCCTTTCCTTCTCTGTACTCTTAGGATGTTTCTCCCAGAACTGTACAGGTTTTAATCAGATGTTTTTGGCAAACTCTAATGGAGCCTTTCTGATTCAGTGCTTTACATCTTCTCTGGATGGTTGACTTTCACACAGTTAACGCTGACCTCCTGGAGGATGTTCCTCATCTGGCCAACTGTGGTGAAGCAGTTTTTCTTCATTAGGAAAATAATTCTGTCGTCCACCACAGATTTCTTCCTGAGCTCACCAGTGCCTTCTTTCTTTTAAACATGCACCAAATAATAAGATCTTTCCAGGAAAATGAAAGGCTAAGTGAAACCGTTCAGCTGCACTATTATGATAGATAATAACATTTATTAAACCGATCAAAGTTTTTAAATATCGATTTTTGGAATATTTTCCAAAATTTCCAAATATTAAAAACAGTATGGTGAAGAACTCACACAGCTGCATAATAGAACATTTATATCTTTTAGAGTCTGAGCTTCTGAGGCTTTCACCCTCATTTTTTTTACCCCAAGTTTCTTGAAATCCAAGACAGTACAGTATTTGAGTAAGATAAAACTGCTCTCTCCTTTGTTCCAATGCTCTCTGTCAAGTGTTGGTAAAATGAAATAATCATGTGGAACATGAATAAAAACAATTTCTTATGAAATGTAAGGGTGTATTTAATGATCAGACTGTAGTAGTGATAGTAAATTAACATTTTCGTACTTTGAACGTTCCTGCACTTGTGTGGTTCTGCTGATTTGATCAGTTCTGCTCGTGATTTGTGAGAGAGTTCGTAGAAGTGAGAATTCAAAAGGTGTCTCATGATTAACACAGCTGTCGGAGGGACGTGTGACATTCTGACATGTAATCATGAAGGTGAGATCGTTATAGTGTGAGTCATTTTTGGAGTGTGTATGTATGTGAGAAAGAGAGAGAGAGAGAGAGAGAGAGAGAGAGAGAGAGAGAGAGAGAGACAGAATGAAATTCACTGATGCCCACTGACTCCAGTCCAGTGTTAATTTAGCTCTGTAGAGTTTAGAGTTTTAAGATTTACATTTTTCTTACAAGGTGTTAATTATTTTGTGTTATAGTTTCTATAGCAGCAGTTCATTCACAGGGGCAGACACTCCAAATAATCTGAGCCTGACATAAACAGATTCATTCATTCATTGTCTACCGCTTATCCGAACTATTCTCGGGTCACGGGGAGCCTGTGCCTATCTCAGGCGTCATAGGGCATCAAGGCAGGATACACCCTGGACGGAGTACCAACCCATTGCAGGGCACACACACACACTCTCTCATTCACTCACACAATCACACACTATGGACAATTTAGAGATGCCAATCAACCTACAATGCATGTCTTTGGACCGGGGGAGGAAACCGGAGTACCCGGAGGAAACCCCCGAGGCACGGGGAGAACATGCAAACTCCACACACACGGCAGAGATGGGACTCGAACCCCCAACCCTGGAGGTGTGAGGCAAACGTGCTAACCACCAAGCCACCGTGCCCCCCATAAACAGATTCTAATACAAAATTGTTATAATCATTGTGTGTGATGTTTTCTGTAAGGAGGCATTTAGTATTTATTTATTTATTTATTTATGGAAGGAGTCTCCAGTGTCAGTGCTTTGAATAGTCAGTACATTTTCCCACATGGAAACATGGAAAGGTGATTATTAATTTGAAGAGATAAAATAAAGAGAGATGAGAGGTGAGGGAATGAGTGTTTATAGCCGCCGTAACAGAAGCAACAACAGCAATTTGTGGATGTTTCACAATTTTGTGAATGTTGTAACTATAAATGGATGAAACTGCTGTGGTATAAGAGGAGGAAAACACTCCAGGAGAAGCTGTTATAGGAAAATATCCAGAGTGCTTACAGTAAGTGTTTCATTTCCTAGCTCCTGCACCAGCTAAAACAAACCTTTAACTTTAATCCAGAAGTGTGAGCTGAATTTAATCAATTTTTTTTAAAAAAGTGCAATCTGCCAGATTAATCCTATCTTCCCAAAAGTCCTGAAATTACAATTTTTTCCAATTAAAATGTACAAGTATACTGGATAATCTGTTAAATGCCCTAAGACACTCCTTTGTCATCTTTCTCTCTTTTTCTAAAAAAAAAAAAAAAAGTCGCATCACAGAATCCTGTCCTTGATTATTTTCCCACGACAGCATCACATGCAACACAGTATTGTAGAATGCAGTCCAGCATTGTAAGGTCAATATAACGTCTAATTAATAGCACATTGTGGAACAATGACCACACCCAATTTGACCACAGATGCTTCTGGATGGAAATGTAGGACTGGTGAGCTGTTCTCAACCCAGTCATAATGACACATAATGATGTGAGTGACCACAGTGATCACTGCACCTGATCCACCTCTACCAGCAATCCATAGTCACTGCTGTACCGAGAATAAAACACCACTGAGTCAGATCTGCCTAGCATGGCTCCTTTTAAACCTAACAATAAACTGTACAACTCCAAATAAAATCATCACTATCATTCTATTAATTACTACAAGAGCTCTTAATACTCTCACTGTGAGGATTAAAGAGTGTTATAAGTATTTAATAAGTGCAGGTGTTAAACCCAACACTTACCTGTCTGTAGTCTTCATTTTCTTCACAGTCTAGCTGTGGATAACATTCTGACAACAGAAAAAGCTAATATTTCAGTAACTGTTAAACATCATCATAATAAAATAGAATAGCTTTATATTTATTAACTACATGCTGTATTTATTTTTAACTAGTTTATTATCACTATTACACTATAATAAACCACATTCACAAACATTTACACCAATTAAGAGCTACAACTTCTAAAGGGTCTAACTACAGAGTCTTGCTCCTTCCCCCTGAATCCAGCAACCAGAACATCTCCGTCTGTCGAGTGGCATGAAAACTGGAAAACTTTTTATGCATGAGCGACTTAAAAACATTTCTTTAGATGCTTTAGAGTTCGCAGAATTGTATGTAATAACTTTAAACAAATTCAATACTGATTTAATCAAAAATGTATGAAATACATCATTGCTGTAATGCTAAATTACAGTGACGATCTCAGCGGTGATTTGGAGGAGGTTTACAGCTTCTTATCATTTCCTAAAAGCGGACCTTCAGAGGAGTCCGAAAGTCTGACACCATCAGGGAAATCATTTCTACTCTGCATTATGTTCTAATTTAATATTAATGATTTCACTGAGAATCACAGGCTGCAGTATTGAGAGAAACGTACAGCAGAAACATTTCCATGAGTTTGTTAGTTGCTTTAATGACGTTGCACAGTTTGTGTCCACGAGTTTGTGTGAAACCCCATGATCCAATAGATTACTAGATCAGATCTTACTTAGATCAGATGCATGAAGAGATTAGACTTGGAGGAAAATCTGACCTCTTTTCTCACATTTGAATAAAAGAAGAGCAGAACCTTAAATACTGAACAAGATCTCAAGTTCTAATTTTTTCTTAACTTATTAATTATATATATATATATATATATATATATATATATATATATATATATATATAATATATATATACATATAGATAGATAGATAGATAGAAAAGAAGAATAAAAATAAAAGGAGAAAAAGTTAGTCTACTCACCAACATCAGAATAAAACCCGGTGAGACACCAGACAATTAGACACAGGAAGTAAAGTTCTCTAAAACTCGTTTCCCGCATCTCCGTTCAAAGGTTTCCGGTAAACTCGGGTTGAAGTGAGAAGTCGCCTGAACTGACCTGAGTGCGCAAGGAGAGTAATGCAGCCCGGTGCATTTATACGTGACGGAGGGTCCTAGCGCCCAACATGACGTCATCAGGCCCGCCCCTAATGGTGAGCACTACATGTTACGCGCAATTGTAATGATTAGTCTGTGGATATTAATACTGGGTGAGTAAATAACGAGCACAGGGTTACAGAACAGCATTAGTTTATTTTGAATCGAATAACTAGAAACTAACTAGTGGAGTGCATGAAAATATATAAAACAACAGGAAACAACAGGATCTAGCTCATTTCGCGGGTGTTTAATAACATGTAAATGTGGCTGTAACTATAAATATTTAAAAGCCTGACATACGACAAAGCAGCTCCTAATTCCTGACCTCCAATCAGGAAAAAAACAAAGAAAACACCACTTTGCTTTCACTCCTTGAAGGCAAACACAGAGAGAACGAGGAGGAGCTTCTTCCCACAGGCCATTTGGCGCCTCAACCAGGAGAACTTGGAGCTTGGACTCTGGACATGTCTCATAACACACACTCCGTCTCATATCACACACTACATGAGCTGGACTTTTGCGCAGCTCACCTTGCAAAATGCACTAAACTGCACACACACTGCACTTTACAGCAATATTATAATCATCATATCAATCATATCAGCATCAGGCATCACATTACTATAAAAAGTTACTTGCACACATTTGAGATTTCATTTCTATTTACACAGAATGAAGAAGAAGTGAAAGGAGAGGCTGAGGCTGATTTCTTTCCGACCTACGCTGTAGATCCACGCAGTGACTCGAAGGCAGTCGAGTCAGGTGATTGTCCAGAGTGACATGCCCACTGGATCTGATCACTGTTCAGGATGAGCCTTTTCACACACGTTCTGTAAGACGTCATCAGCAGTGATTGAGAAGGTGAATGTGAAATAGACTGCTGAGTCTAAAGAAGTGCAAAAAAGCTGTTTTATTTACTTTATTATCAAACTGGGTGGAGGTGGTAGCTCAAGTGGTTAAGGCTCTGGGTTGTGGACTGGGGTTCAAGCCCCAGCACCGCCAAGCTGCACTGTTGGGCCATTGAGCAATGGCTGACCATGGGCTTTGACCCCAACCCTTCAAGTATGGGATATACGAAAAAAATTATTTCACTGTGCAGTAATGTATATGTGACAAATAAAGGCTTCATAACTTAAATTTACACTGAACAGAGGAAGCACAGCACACCAAATCTACTTCTCTTGGTAAGTATCTAGGTGTGTGTGTGTGTGTGTGTGTGTGTGTGTGTGTGTGTGTGAGAGAGAGAGAGAGAGAGAGAGACACTTTACCGAACATTATTATTCCGTCTATGAGACCTCGTGATATAATACATTGCTCAACACTAGCAGCTTCACTGCTGAAAGATTTTCAGTGTTTATAGCAGCACCATCAACCATCACTGAACCTACATAAAAGTCCTAAACGCGCGTGCACACACACACACACACACACACACACACACACAGCTGTCTAATGGCTGAATGTGGTCTGAGGAGAGGCAGTTTGATGAGGTGCCACAGATGGTTTGAAGACGGTGTTTGTGCCTCAAATTGAATGTCATCAGTGACACTTCCCAAATCTCACCACGGTTATGTGCCAGCTTTCCACTTTCTCTCAATCCTCATGTGTAGGAGAGCTTGGACTTTACTTAAAGGTTGTGTTTTGCTCAAGTGTTTAGAAAAAAAGAAGTCTAAATGTTCTGAAGCAACGAGACCGTCTTCAAGGTTCTGAAAAATTAAACAATAAAGGCACTGATTGAGGATTGGTGCATTAATTCATTTTCCTCCTAAATGAGAGAAACACATCATGTTGTTCCTCTTGGTGCGTCTAACAGACTTGCGGCGCCAATTGCAGGAAGTTAAATCTCCTAAAAATAGTGCTGCTGAATTATGGAGCCAATTTAAGCGCCAAATTGCCTTTATCAGTGCAAACCACAAGGAAGCAGACAAGATCAAGGCCTCATATATTTTATGTTAATATTCAATATTCGCTGCTTTTTATATTTCATGTTGCAGGTTTAATGTGTATTATTTGCGCTGACATTTGCTCAAAAATTGTGTTATGTCTGTATCAGACTGAATGAGATTTCCACAGCTCTGCAGATTTGAGTTTAATAAGAAAGCTCATCATGAAGCAATCAGGTTTCCCAATGTTATTTACATGCTGAAGAAATAAACATCAGGACGAGTCTGGATCAAGCGCAGAAGCTACACTGAACCTCGACACTGAACCTCGACACACACACACACACACACACATGCTCTGAACACAGTGGTTTTTCACGCACTTTTAACACCTATAAGCACAGCTCCAGAGGCTACTGAGAAACTTCACTTCATTATCACGAGTGTGTCCCAGAATACGAGTTACATAAACACACTGATGGAGCTACACTTTCCCTGATGCCTCTTTATGTAGAAGAGCCTCAGCTGTCTTTCTCGCATGCTGTGTGTGTGTAGCAGCAGATTTACAAGGTTAATCATTTCAGCACTGAATAAAAAACAGCTAGAATCAATGAAATTGATGAAACAGTAAAATCAGTTTTATTAGGTGTGACGCATTTAATGTGATAAGTTAGTCTAGCTATTGATCACTGGATCAGAATATTACACACACACACACACACACGCACACACACCATATGATCGAAGCAGTTTTATGTTTCTCATAAAGACAGCTCAAGCTGGTTTATATAGTACTGGATGTGAGCTAAGAGTCGACACAGACGACTCTGTGACAACGGAATTACGGGAATTGTGATCGTTACGACTTAAAGCAATCACAGCACTTCATTTAAATCCAATTTTGCCAGATAGGTAGCTGCCATGTGACATGGAGACTCAGATCCCACGTGTGTGAGACGCCGGTGGGATCGTCAGCCGTGTGAGCTCTATCTGTTATCCTACAGCCGAGGATATTTCCTATTTCGAGCCGTTTCCTTTCAGTTCTGTGGGAAAACACAGTCCTACAGAGGGACCTTCGCTCTGTTTGTTCAGCAAATACACTCCAGCATTTGTTATTTTTATTGTAGAACATTATTTTCTGTTTCTCAGTCTGAATATAGTACACTAGGGAGTACAGCACTTAGAGCTATAGGAGCAAGCAGGATTTATTTAAATCAAGTCTTAGTGTCTTCTTCAGATATTTGGATCAATTCTCTTAAACGTTCCGTAAATCTGGCTTTCTAACATAATGTAGGTGTGACTATGATGTACAGTTTCCTTTATAATCTTTAAAAACGGCTCCCACTAGAGCCGCAACACCTTATAATAACATTCAGCTGTTTTCTATCATTTTCTTCTAATTTCTATACCATATGCACTGCTCTCATGAAATCCTCACCTCAATAATGATGTAGTGTTGATTACTGCTGGATTTCAGGTTTGTAAACCGTATGAGGCATGTAGTGTAATAGTGCATGGTTATTACATCCAATCAACTGATCAGCCATAACATTATGAGCAGTGACAGGTGAAGTGAATAACACTAATTATCTCCTCATCATGGCACCTGTTAGTGGGTGGGATATATTAGGAAGCAAGTGAACATTTTGTCCTCAAAGTTGATGTGTTAGAAGCAGGAAAAATGGGCTAGTGTAAGGATTTGAGCGAGTTTGACAAGGGCCAAATTGTGATGGCTAGACGACTGGATCAGAACATCTCCAAAACTGCAGCTCTTGTGGGGTGTTACCGGTCTGCAGTGGTCAGTATCTATCAAAAGTGGTCCAAGGAAGGAACAGTGGTGAACCAGCGACAGGGTCATGGATGGCCAAGGCTCATTGATGCACGTGGGGAGCGAAGGCTGGCCCGTGTGATCGGATCCAACAGACGAGCTACTGCTCAATTTTCTGAAGAAGTTAATGCTGGTCCTGATAGAAAGATGTCAGAATACACAGTGCATCACAGTTTGTTGCGTATGGGGCTGCATAACCGCAGACCAGTGAGGGTGCCCATGGTGACCCCTGTGTACCACCAAAAGTGCCAACAATGGGCACGTGAGCATCAGAACTGAACCACGCAGCAATGGAAGAAGCTGGCCTGGTCTGATGAATCACGTTTTCTTTTACATCACTTGGATGGCCGGGTGCGTGTTCGTAGTTCGTCATTTGTATAGCACTTTTAACAATGGACATTGTCTCAAAGCAGCTTTACAGAATATAAGAAACAAAATACAAAAGTCCAAGATTAATGTTAAACAAAATCATCCCTAGTGAGCAAGCCTGAGGCAGCTGTGGCAAGGAAAAACTCCCTTAGATGGTATGAGCAAGAAACCTTGAGAGGAACCAGACTCAAAAGGGAACCCATCCTCATTTGGGTGGATGCATCCAGAGATTTTTACTGTGTGCAGATTCAGCTGAGGTAGTGTGTGTTGTACTGAGCCTGTGTTGTGATTGTATTGCTATCAGTTTTCACCTGAAGACTCTTGCTTTAAGCACGATAACGGATAAATAAGTAGGATTATTTAATCATCAGGAAATTTATAAATTAATCTTTATACTTAACATCTGATGCTCAGCTGAGGATCCTCAGCTGAGGATCTCTTCCCTTCTTCTTCCCATCAGACTTGAAAGGAAAGTGTGAGAGGAGAAAGTGAAGGCTGGGCTAAGCTTTACAGCAGGGACGTTTTGTGCGGTTCGGATGCATGTGGGTTTGATTTCCATCCCACTACATCCTGCAGCTGAACTGCACACACGACACTCATGTGCTTTACTGCACTGACGCTGAAACGTAGACAATTTCCCCAGCAGGCCGATAGGATCTGAAATGACCTCACATACGAGTGAGTTGATCCATTAAGGAAAGAGAGGCGCACTGTGGAAATGCTAGTGCGAACATTTTGCAAGGTGTGAGGCGCATGCTGTGAAACGTGATGGTGTCATCCTGCTGATTAGGAGTAGATACGAAGCATCCACTGGGAAGCATGAGGTATCGTCTGTGTCTGTGGTTCTCAACAGCTGTTGATGATACAGGAAATGTGATTTAGACAGCTAATGGCGTGTGTGTGTGAGAGAGAGAGAGAGAGAGAGAGAGAGAGAGAGAGAGGGAGAGAGAGAGAGAGCACGAAGAAACAGTATTTCTTCCAGTCCAGTGCATGATCTCAAACTGAACACTGCTCCAAATCATAAATGTTAATATAGAATGTTCGGTTTTACACACACACACACACACACACACACACACAGGACTAGCAGTAGCAGGGTTATGAACCTATGCCTTGAAGGACAGTTGATGATCATCAACACCAGGAGAAATGTCAGGAGAGCTCCTGGGCTGTGTGTGGGTGTGGATGTGTGTGACAGGGTGATATCAGGCCGTCTTTCCTCCTGAGCAGAGTCACTCAGACGTTTGCACAGAGAGTGGGAGTGAGTAGCAATGACGCTAGAAGCCTGAGAAGGCAGTGTGCTTAATGGCATCATGCTGAGAGACTAGTTTTCATTCTATTCTCTTTTTGTAATTTTTTAAAATTTAAATTTTGACATTTTCTGTGGTTTCGGTGTAAAACTATATTAGCTAATTATGTATTTGTTATATATTCTGTCGGTTTATATTTTACAAAATTGTTCAAAAGCGTTGGTGGAAATATCTACATATGTGACATTCATTCATTCATTCATTGTCTGCCACTTATCTGATCTATTCTCGGGTCATGGGGAGCCTGTACCTATTTCAGGTGTCATCGGGCATCAAGGCAGGATACACCCTGGACGGAGTGTCAACCCATCGCAGGGCACTGTAGATTTAGAGATGCCAACCAACCTACAATGCATGTCTTTGGACCAGGGAAGAAAACCGGAGTACCCGGAGGAAACCCCCGAGGTATGGGGAGAACATGCAAACTCCACACACACATGGCAGAGGCGGGAATCAAACCCCCAGACCTGGAGGTGTGAAGCAAACGTGCTAACCACCAAGCCACCATGCCCCTGTAATATGTGATAAATATTTGTAAATATATTGCAGTCTTTTCTGATATATAGCTATTAATTTCTGTTAAATTTTTTATTGTTAGTTTTAAAACTTTCATTTTTACTACATTTTGGATTTATTTATTTATTTATTTATTTATTTTTAAATTACGATTGTATTATGAAGTTGTAAAATGGCTGACATTTCCGGTGTTCCTGAGCACACTTGCTTAATATTTTTCACACCCGCATTCCGACTACTTCCGCCTTTCAGGCCAGAAATGTTTGAAAGCCAATTGGAAAGCTACGCGGTTATCAGGAGTTATGAGCCAATCAGAGCTCAGGAGGCGTGATGTTTCTGAATGCGGGCGTGGAAAACACCGTCCCTAGTTTGTTGGCGTTGTTAATAACAGTGGCGGCGAGTTTAAACTCCGAAAATGAGCAGCGAGCTTTCGAGCTGTGATTTAGACATAAAAGTTGAAATACTGAAAAGGAAGTATTTAGAGAGGAGAACTCGGGTAATTACTATTGTTTTTTAACAACAAAAAATGTGAAGTGTCTCAGGAGTTTACTTCGACGAGTCAGATTAGATAAACTGGCTGTTAAAGCTTAGTTCATTTTTTTTTAGGTGAGACAAACGTAGATTTTTTGTACGTATTTAGCTAACAGTGACAACATTTGTTTGTTTGTTTGTTTGTTTGTCATTCGTCATTCCAGTCCAATATGCTTTAACGTAATGTCCGTATAAAGCTACTAGGATGGAACATGCTAGGCCCAATATCAAATATCTCCATGATTGGCATGTAGGGCACAGAGGTAGGGTGTAGAGCGGCATTTAGCATTCAGCCCTCGTTTTCTCTTAAATACAAGCGGCAGTACGAGTATTTAGATCTTCATTCTAAAAACAATTAAAACATTTCTGTTTTTCAGCTTTCTGCCACAGAAGAAGCCCAAGTGAGTGGAAAATGTGGAGCAGATGTGGAAAAGTGCTGTAAGTATTCCAAATAGTTATTCACTGCTTATATACAGCAAGTGCACTACATAGGGAGTGAATAGCAGATGAGGTTGTGTTACATGAAGCAGGCAGGTATGGCAGTGTGGAGTCTTTTGATTGTCTTGGTTATTTAAACTCAAGCTGCTGTCCCGGGGCTGGAGGAAGTGAAAACATCACGGCGAGAGATGAGGAATTACAGCCGAGCTCTGGAGGAACTTCTCCATGTCGTCTCACAGCAGCCTGAATGGTGAGAGTACAGAACACAACTGTTACTCCGTATTATATTCACTGCACAGGATTCAGCCTTTATCCTTTAGCCGCTGAAGTGATCTGTCCTGATGGAAGTGTTTATAGAGGCTTTATGACATGTTTAGAGGAATGTGTTTTCTAGAGATGAAGACGGGATCACTTTGTGTTGCTCTTTGGTTAGAGGCCTGGGGAAGATGTTTTGAAGACATGCTTCTCAGTCAGTTGGCAGATGAGGATTTGACCCTTAAAGAGACAACACTGTGTACACCGACCAGGCATAACATTATGACCACCTGCCTAATATTGTGTTGGTCCTCCCCCCTGCTTTGGTGTCTGTCATGCACTGTGTATTCTGACCAGCATCAGAACCAGCATTAACTTCTTCAGCAATTTGAGCAACAGTAGCTCGTCTGTTGGATCGGATAACACAGGCCAGCCTTCGCTCCCCACGTGCATCAATGAGCATTGGCCGCCCATGACCCAGTTGCAGGTCGTCTAGCCATCACAAACAATTTGTCCCTTGTCAAACTCACTCAAATCCTTACGCTTGCCCATTTTTCCTGCTTCTAACACATCAACTTTGAGCACAAAACGTTCACTTGCTGCCTAATATATCCCACCCACTAACAGGTGCCATGATGAGGAGATAATCAGTGTTATTCACTCCACCTCTCAGTGCACATAATGTTATGGCTGATCGGTGTATGTACATGAAGAAGCATCAATAAAAATCAGTCCTCTGCCCCTCTCACTTGCGTCCTTTCTAAGAAGCGGAGCCCTGCCCAGGCCTCAGTCTGTGATTGAGACGCAGCTCATGTTTAGATGAAGCTCTTTAATAAAGTCTTGTGTTGACGGTTTGTTGCTCCTTCTGTTGTTTCAAATGAAATATTTCTGAAAGCAGGCTAGTCCGTGATGAGAGCGCTCTGAGCAGCGAAGGTGAGCTCAGTGACCAGACCGAGGTTGTGGACCATACCAACATCCTGTGTACAGAGACGGGTGAGATTTCATCAGGACACCGGAAACGTGTGTCATCTCTTCTGTCTGTTGTGTAACTTTGTAAGAAATGGCCGGTGACTGTCTCGTTCATCTGTCTCATTCAGAAGCTGTGGTTTTTTTTTTAGATAAAAATGGTAGCATTACATGAGGGCAATCCCATAATTCTGTTCAGCAGACACTAGTCTACCCAGACCGGCCCATTAGAAGTGCAGGTGTATGAAGAAGCTGAATCCTGACCAACTCAGACATCATGCAGTGGTGATGATATGAACGTTAGACATCAGGACATGCCTTCTGACCGCTCTGCAATTCCGTCCTCATTTATATCTAGATGTGACGCTGCCCTCGAACCTAGCGTGTACTTCATTTGAGACAGAGCTACCGTGGTTCAGCTCAGGAGAGGAGCGGAGGAGCCCAGTGCATATCCAACAAGTTTACCATGAGATGATCCAGATTTATGAAAAACTTCAGGTGAGCAAACCTCAGATTCATGCTGAGACTTTAAGAGATTTATAAACATTCCTGTCTTTCAGTCAGTGCTGCTCACATCGAAACATCTCTGAACAACAGCAACACAAATAGAAAGGTAGATGTGGAACTTGATGCTCTTCTGCCTCAGGGTTTGATGTGTTGAGATGCTTTTCTGCTCATCACGGATGTACAGAGTGATGATTTGAGTCACCGGTCTGACCCATTTCCTCTGATCGCTCTCATTAACAAGGCTAGACCTTTCTGAATGTTTCTGTTTGAACTCTACAGACTGTTGTGTGAAAAATCCCAGGAGGAGATCAACAGCTTATAAACTAGTCAAACATCCACCACCATGTCAGGGGTAAAGTCACAGAGATCAGACTTTTTCCTGTTCTGATGTATGATGTGAACAATATCTGATGATCTGCATGATTTTATAGACAGTGCTGCTGCCACATGATTGGCTGATTGAATAACTTTATAAATGTGCAGGGTCTCCTATTGAAGCAGCTGGTGAATTGAGTGTGTGTGTGTGAGGCCTTCATGCTTTTCACAGCAGATCTCAAATGTCGTGTTTCTTTGAATACTAGTCGTTCGCTGCTTCGCGTTTACTGTGTCTACAATCACAACACTGTGGTGTCTCCTATCAGCTAGAAAATAGAATTTTTCACTTTGTTGATTGTCTGTAACCATCTGTCTGTATGTGTGTGTCTATAGGTGCGAGCAGCTGAGCTGTGTGAGCGTGAACGTGAGCTCCAGCGGAGAGAGAAGCTTCTCCTGAAGCACCAGAGCACCATGAACAGACTCCTCACTGTGGAGGAAGACGTGCTAGATCGTATTAATGCCATGCAACAGGTTTAACTTCATCTCTCACACACACACACACACACACACACACAATAGGGCTGAGCAATATTATATTAAAATGTCAATATTGTGATGAATGATGTCAGTATAAGATTATATAATTTCAGTAATGTTTTTGCAGCAACACCAGCAGGAGATGAAGAATCTTAAGGCTGCGCTGAGAGAAAAGACCAAAGAGAACAAGAGGATTAAATCTAGTTTTGATTCCATCAAGGAGCTAAATGACACCATGAAAAAACAGGTGGGAATTAAAGTCAAACCACGGTTTCAGCTTAGATCAGATTTATACACAAAAAAATGTTTCCTCTGGAGTTTATGTGGGATCACTCGTATTTATCCTGTTTATACTGATACGTGTGTGTGTGTGTGTGTGTGTGTGTGTGTGTGTGTGTGTGTGTGTGTGTGTGTGTGTGTGTGTGTGTAGTTGAGTGAAGCAAGCGAACAGAACACAAGGCTGGAGAACAAATCACAGAAAGTTCAAGCTCGACTAGACAACCTGCAGGTGAAAAAAAACAAATGTGTTGCTCCGGGAGTTTGTGAGGAGGAAATGTGGAGCAAATGATTTTTTTTATTCATTTTTTGATTTTGCTTATTTGTGTGTGTGTGTGTGTGTGTGTGTGTGTGTGTTCATATTTGTTAGAGAAAGCACGAATACTCAGCAGCACACAGAGGGCGGGAAAACGTGCTGAAGTCACATGATCTCAAACCCTCCAATCAGGACAAACCTCCACCTCCCAACAAAGCTAGCAAGGTAAGTCAGATGAACTGATGAGTAAAGCAGGATTTTAACACCACAGATGTTTGTAGAGTGACACAAACTTGTGTGATGTAATAAACTCTTACTTTAAAGGTTAAGGAATCTGAAACTAGCTCTGTGTTATCAGTGTACTGTATAATATACTTGAATAGTAAGTGTTGTTGATCATGAAAAACAATCTATAAATATATTCATATTCGACTCGTCACTACAGTAACAGAAATGTCTGTTCTGTCCTAGTCCTCACTAGTCCTGGGCAAAGTGTAATACCCTGATGAGGCCACTAGGGGCAGCAGCGCTCACACTCCTGCACCACACAGTACTGCCTCCAGGATTTTCACAAATAACACAAAATCAAGCAAACTCCATAATATTATAAAAAGCAGCTTGCAGTATTTCAAAATTAGCACAGGTTTGGGTCGAGATACCTCGTGTGATGACATCAGAGTGCATTCAGCCTAAAACCTTGTCAATTCACACGTGTCTAACAATTGCACATGTATTAAAAGAAGAATCCTATGTTTGTAACTTCACCAATTCAAGTAGTTTTCTAGAGCCAGCGCTGCTGAGGTAGTTTGATAGACATCACTAAACCATGCAGGCTTCGTGGTTGGAGAACAATGCTGGAAAAATCTTTGGGGGAAAATAATGGCTGTATAATAATTTTTCTTTTAGAGAGCCTCCAGTTGTACATCACTGAAGCTGCTGTCGTATGTGATGGAGTGGCTGGTGGATGGACCACCATTTGCCTCTGAAGACGAGAAAACACAGGGCGAGTTCGACCCGTATGGGGTTCCATGTCCCTCCCTGCATGAACGCTGTGCCAAGGTCTGTGTACACACACACACACACGCACACACAAATGCAGGTTTAAGCAAGCCCGTCATGAAAGAAGCCTTTTGTTTTGTTTTTTTTAAACCTTTTTCACAACTTGAAGCAACAATGAGCTTTTTGTACACAAAAAAAGAAGGAAAACGTGCAGAATGTAAACTCCAGCACACACTTTTATTCCAGGTAGTGTTGATGTAAATCATGTCATTTATTCTAAACTCCGTTGTCCTTTATCTTGTCTCTTTCCACTCACACCACAGACCAGCACAAACACCTCCTACAGGCTTATTTTTAAAAACAGAAACTGAAAAGATTTTTTTTTTTTTTTTTTTATATGTTTTGTTTTTTTCAGGTTCTTCCTACATTGCTAGAGCAGTTCCAGCAAGCTGAGGTCTTTCTTCATCCAATGCTCCTGCGCTTCATCTACGGTGCCATCACCCAGCTGGAGCACAGCACGCAGGTGTGTCATAAGTTTAACTCGCACAACAATGCTTAACTCATGTGGTGAGCAGAAAAGCATCTCAGAATGCACTGGACCAGGCATTGATTCTCCGATCCTCATCTGGCCGGTTTTGTTTGTTCCTGTATTTACTGTAGCCTCAGATTTCTCTGAGCAGACAGGAGAGGATCCTGATGTGGTCTTCTGCTGTTGTAACTCCTCCACTTCAAGGCTTGATGTGTTGAGATTGACTGGCTGTTTGCTAGCTTTCTCCGGTCAGGTCATTCTCCTCTAATGTTTCCGTCCACAGAGCTGCTGTTCTTCTGCTCTGATTAGACTCGAGAAGTTGACACAAATTTAACACTCGCGTTTAAGTGGATACGAGTCTGCTGAAGCCAACATTAACATTTAAATGAACACTCACATTTAAAGGCAGTGTACAAAGTAAACAAGTTCTCATGTGGATACACTGTGTGTGTGCGTGCATGTGTGTTTTCCAGCATCTCCCTTTGACCTCAACGTTGAGGAGATTAGGAGAGGAAGTGAACCGAAAATCTCCTCCACTTATCAGGAGCTCCTGCCCTTTACACTCGCTTCTTATCCTCCATCATCATCCTCAAAACACTCAGCCAGGGTGAGACGGACATTTACCTTCCATCGTTCATGTTCTCTTCTGCTCCTTTCAGTGCGCTCTCTCTCTCTCTCTCTCTCTCTCTCTCTCTCTCTCTCTCTCTCTCTGTGTGTGTGTGTTCAGTAGGTGCTTACAGCAGATGGCAATGTTGAGACGTTTGCAGTGCAGCATTTTCTCTCTCTCTCTCTCTCTCTCTCTTGGATCTGTTATTCTGACTCGGGTGTGAGTGTTCTGTGCTGAATCTCTCTTTGACTCCATCTGGGATGCATTGTCCTTCCGTCTTCTCTCTCGGTTCTTTTTACCTGAAGCGTTGAGGACTCCACATCCATGTCTCAGCCTGCTGCTGTCTGTGTGGAGAGAATGGCAGAGATACAGCAGGGATGAGCTGACGATGTTGGCCGCTGTGCTGCTGGAAAGCAGGTCATTAGGAGTGTTTATCTGAAGCAGATGGGGGAGAGAGAGTTTCAGACTGTTAGCTGTAGGTTAGAGAGTTTGTTCGCTCTGATACTCTGGTACTGATCCCTCCGTGTGAAGAGGCTGAAACATTTAACTCGTGTTTATTTGATGAGCTTTAGGTTAAATAGCTGACGTGACTCAGTGGTATGGAGGAGAGAGTGTGGTGTTAGGAAACGTCTTTCCTGAGTGCACTGTATACACTAATGTCATCACGTGAGAACTGAAGGACACTTTGTGATCTTTAGCCTCACTGAAGGTAAACATTGTGTTTTTTATTTAACATTCCAGATCTACAAAAGTACAAGAAGAAGAGTTAGCTGTAATAAAGCAGAACAGCATTACTGAGAGATCAGTGTATTTATTTAACATGAGATTAGATTTCATGACTTTGACATACACACGTGTGAGGATTGCTTTTATTGAGCATGTATAATTTAATTATTGTGGATATTTCTACTCCTCTTCTGATCTACAGCGGACGTCTTGGCTCAGTCCCTCGACGTTGTGCATGGCATCGTGAGAGATGACGAGGGGCGTGGCCTCTTCCTGAAGTACAAGGCCCTGACGACCATTCTATCTCTGCTGAAGACAGGAAGTCCGGGACTGCTCTCTCCGTCGCTGGATGTCTTGCTTCAGATGAGTGCAGAGTCACGTGAGTTTCACAACACAAATTATTTAGATATAATTTAACAAAAATATATTAATTGCTTGTCCCCTCATGGAGCTTTTATCCGATCACATGCATTTATGTAAATAATTTAGGTGAAGGAGCGAATCTGGGAACAGCTACAAGGAGACAGAGCCATTAAAGATGAACAGTTTAGAGTCCACGGCAGAATACAGATCCAATCCACTGTCTTATTCAGAGCCGTAAACTACTTCTTCTTTCGGCTTTTCCCTTCAGGGGTGGCCACAGCGAATCATCTCTCTCCACCTATCCCTATCTTCTGCATCCTCAACACTTGCACCCACTAGCTTCATATCCTCAATTATTCCATCCATATACCTCCTCTTTGGCCTTCCTCTTTGCCTCCTGCCTGGCAGCTCCATGTCCAACATTCTCCTACCAATATACTCACTCTCCCTCCTCTGAACATGTCCAAACCATCTTAATCTGGCCTCCCTAACTTTGTCCCCCAAACGTCCAACATGAGCTGTCCCTCTGATGTACTCGTTCCTAATCCTGTCCAATCTTGTCACTCCCAAAGAGAACCTCAACATCTTCAGCTCTGCTACCTCTAGCTCTGACTCCTGCCTCTTCCTCAGTGACACTGTCTCTAAACCATACAGCATGGCTGCTCTCACCACTGTCCTGTACACCTTCCCCTTGATTCTCGCTGATATTTTCCTATCACACAGAACTCCCGACACCTTTCTCCACCCATTCCAACCTGCCTGCACTCGCTTCTTTACCTCTTTCCCACACTCTCCATTACTCTGGACTGTTGACCCCAAGTACTTAAACTCCTGTACCTTCTTCACCTCTTCACCCTGTAACCTTACTGTTCCACTTCCCTCCCTTTCATTCACACACATGTACTCAGTCTTACTACGACTGACTTTCATTCCTCTTCTCTCCAGCGCAAACCTCCACCTCTCCAGGTTTTCCTCCACCTGCTCCCTGCTCTCACTACAGATCACAATGTCATCTGCAAACATCATTGTCCAAGGAGACTCCTGTCTGACCTCCTCTGACAACTGGTCCATCACTATAGCAAACAGCAAGGAGCTCAGAGCCGATCCCTGATGCAGTCCCACCTCCACTTTGAACTCCTCTGTCTGACCCATAGCACACCTCACCACTGTCCTGCTCCTCTCATACATGTCCTGCACCACTCTGACATACTTCTCTGCTACTCCTGACTTCCTCATACAGTACCACAGCTCTTCTCTTGGCACCCTGTCATACGCTTTCTCCAAGTCTACAAACACACAGTGCAACTCCCTCTGACCATCCCTATACTTCTCCATCAAAATTCTCAGAGCAAAAATTGCATCTGTTGTGCTCTTTCTGGGCATGAAGCCATACTGCTGCTCACAAATTTCCACTACCTTCCTTAACCTAGCTTCCACTACTCTTTCCCATAACTTCATTGTATGGCTCATTAACTTTATCCCCCTATAGTCGCTGCAACTCACCCTTATTCCTAAAGATTGGCACTAACACACTTCTTCTCCATTCCTCAGGCATCCTCTCACTCTCTAAAACTCTGTTAAACAAACTAGTTAAAAATTCCACTGCTGCCTCTCCCAGACACTTCCAGACATCCACCGGGATGTCGTCAGGACCAACTGCCTTTCCACTTTTCATCCTCTTCAAAGCCTTCTTGACTTCATCCTTTCTAATCTTATCTACTTTCTGTTCCACAGAGTTCACCCCTTCTACTCTTTTCCCCCTCTCATTTTCCTCATTCATCAGCTCCTCAAAGTACTCCTTCCATCTCCTCTGTACACTCTCCTCGCTTGTGAGCACCCTTCCATCTCTATCCTTAATAACTAACTTGCTGCACATCCTTCCCATCTCGATCCCTCTGCCTAGCTAACCTGTACAAGTCCTTCTCTCCTTCTCTAGTGTCTAACCTAGTGTACAACTCATCATATGCCTTCTGCTTGGCCTTAGACACCTCCCTCTTCACTCTGCGCTGTAACTCCTTGTATTCCTGTCTATTCTCTTCAGTCCTGTCCATGTCCCACTTCTTCTTGGCTAACCTCTTCCTCTGGACACTATCCTGAACTTCCTCATTCCACCACCAAGTCTCCTTATCTTCTTTCCTCCTTCCAGATGACACACCCAGCACCTTTCTCCCTGTCTCTCTGATCACTTCTGCTGTAGTTTCCCAGTCATCTGGCAGCACTACCTGACCACCCAGAGCCTGCCTCAACTTTTGTCTAAATTCCGCACAACAGCTCTCCTTTTTCAGCTTCCACCACTTGGTTTTCTTCTCTATCTCTATCTCTGACCTCTTCTTCTTACAGACCATCAAAGTCATCCTACACACCACCATCCTATGCTGTCTGGCTACACTCTCTCCCACTACCACTTTACAGTCACTAATCTCTTTCAGATTGCCTCTTCCACATAGGATGTAGTCTACCTGTGTTCTCCTACCTCCACTCTTGTAAGTCACTCTATGCTCCTCCCTCTTCTGAAAATAAGTGTTAACCACACCCATGTCCATCCTCTTAGCAAAGTCCACTACCATCTGTCCTTCTAGGTTCCTTTCCTTAACTCCAAACTTGCCCATCACCTCCTCATCACCTCTGTTCCTCTCACCAACATGTCCATTAAAATCCGCTCCTATCACCACTCTCTCACCTGTGGGAATACTCTCCATCACCTCATCTAATTCTCTCCAGAATCTCTCTTTCTCCTCTAACTCACAACCTACCTGTGGGGCATAACCACTAACAACATTCAACATCACCCCTTCAATCTCTAACTTCAAACTCATCACCCTGTCTGACACTCTCTTCACCTCCAGAACATTCCTCACGAACTCCTCCTTCAGGACCACACCTACCCCATTTCTCTTACTATCCACACCATAATAAAACAGCTTGAATCCTGCTCCTATACTACGAGCCTTGCTACCCTTCCAGCTGGTCTCCTGTACACACAGTATATCCACCTTCCTTCTCTCCATCATATCAGCCAGCTCTCTACCTTTCCCTGTCATAGTACCAATATTCAGAGTTCCTATTCTCAGTCCTATACTCTTACCTTTCCTCTTCTCTCTCTGTCTGCGCACTCTCCTCCCTCCTCTACTTCTTCGACCAACAGTAGCCCAATTTCCACCTGCGCTCTGTGGGTCAACGGCGCCGATAGCGGTTGTTGTTAACCCGGTCCTCGACCGATCCGGCATGAAATTCAGAGTACTGACGATTCGCCTGGTTAAATTTGGCAATGTTTTACGCCGGATGCCCTTCCTGATGCAACCCTCTCTATATATCCGGGCTTGGGACCGGCACAGAAGTCACTGGAGTGTGACCCCCATGGCTAGATTATTCAGCGCTGTAAACTAATCGCTAATAAATTAATAAAAAGATGCCTTTTCGGCATTAAAATGTGCTTGTCGTTCATCCAGAAGTCCATACAGATGCTGTTTTTTGTTTTGTTTCTAGTCTGAGTTTAATTTACTTCTCACACAGAAGCTAGCGAGGTGTCGTATGAGTTTATACAGCTCCGAGTGTGATTAGCATGATTAAGCCCACATGGCCACTTACTCCAACATCATTAACACGTCCATCGGCCCGGCTCCTTTCCGCTCTGTTAACTGCTAACGCGTCAGACGAGGCTAATAAACTTCTCCCAAAAACACAGCGTGGACCTTAAGGTGGAAAAACCCGGATTTTAGACGCTAAGTTCTGGCGTTGGAGGTCTTCAGCATCACACCTTTTAATCAGCTCTTTAACACTTTTCCACTTTTCAGGGGCTTCAGAAGGGGTTTAGAGTGTTAGCACAGTGCAGCTGTTTTGGTTCTCCATGCTCTGTTCATGTTCATGACTTTTATGCTGTGACATACACATTCGTCAGAGCCAAAACACCCCCCAGTCCATCAGGTTTCCATGGCAACAAAAAAATGCTTTGATTTGTCTCTATGCAGCGGTGTAGAAAGGGTTTAACACACGGACTGCTTCCCTTTAAATCTGTAACACACTGTTTCACTGATGGAGACGATCCAGACATATGTATGTGAAACAGATTCGCAGCGTGTTTATTAATCACTCAGAATGTACAGAGAAACTTCTCTAGCTTTCTGCAGCAGGTTCCAGCAACTGATCATGCACTGAGAACTCGGCACATGCCACGGAGATTATACTTTCTGAGCTAGGATTAGCTACGATATCTGGCATATTGATCAAAACGTGTCACTTCCTGTCTCTTAATCCCTCTCTCTCTCTCTCTCTTTCTGGCATTCGGTGATCACACACTTATAAGGTCGTGCCTGGCTCACTGCAATTGCTGCTAATCAGCAAAAATCCCTTTATTAGGGACGCCGTTTCCTTTTAGTGACACTAAGCAGAGCTGCCCAATCCCAGAATCCTCAGGGGCGCTGCTTTTATGAGCTGCCAGCGATTTATGGGGGGATAATTAGCAGCCTGTGTGAAAGCACTGAGGTCAGAGAGCATGAGGAGTTCACACCTGAAGGTCACTTCCAGCATCCTGAGTTTCAGTGTTAAACCCTGTTCAGCGTCCTCCTCCCGCCACCACTAACGCACTCCATGTGCTGGCGCCGAAAAAAGTCAGACGGCCAAACATCTCTGTGATGGACTCCTTTGAAGTTCCCTCGGCTTTGTCTAATAGGAGACAGCACTACCTGTGAAGATGAGAGATGGCAGATGTGGACTGTGTGTGAGTGATTGAGTGAGAGGCAGATGTGTCAGGATAAAAGGGCCAAACTGACCATTTGTGTTAAATCATGGTGTCAAAGGTCAGCAGACTTCCATTAACGTGAGTCAGATGATCAAAGAGCCACAGTGACGCTGTGTAACGAGTCGCTCGGGTTCTTCACACAGTCTAAAGCGTCTAAAGTCACAGTGCTGAAAGTGCACACACACACATTTGAAGAGAATTTAAAAGTCGGCTCCAGAGCAAGTCTGCATTGCTGCTGGTGACATCATTACGCTTCTAACCGTCTCTCTAAGAAGCCAAAGCTCCCACCTGGTTAACATTGTTTTCTCCAGCTCACAGCTCCGTGAGGGTACAACATCAGGCATTCCATGGAGACGAACCTTCTGGTGCCTCTGACACTGAGGATCACCAGATTCCACCTGGGGTTTGGAAGCTGTGCTCTGATCTTGATTCTCCTCTCACACAGTCACTCCACACAGTTTCCTCACAGTGTAACTCTTCAGTTCTCACTTCATCTTGATTAGATGCTTCTCACTGCTACACATCTTTCTCTCCATCCATCCACCCCTGAGTTGCTCTGAAGATATCAGAATGTTTTTCTGACCTCTTGTTCTGGATGAAGAAACATCTGAACTGATATGCATCTCTCCTCTGCTGGACCTCTAACCCTAACCCAATCAACATTAGTATCCATCTTGGTGTGGTTTCAGTTGATGAACCTCTGATCTCATCAGCCTCCTGATCCTGCAGATGTCTTCTTCATAACACCAGAAGAACCTTTCTGAGCTCAATTCTGCTCACCCAACTCCTCTCATATTCCATGTTTCTTTTCTCTTCATGTCTCCTGCTTGGTTTCCCAATGTTCACTCTTGTAAGCTCCTAGTCAGGTCTCTCGAATGGCTTCCTGTTGCTCAGGAATTCAGCATGTTTTTGAATGTGGTGGAATAAACTTGTCCTTCCACATCCTAGCAGACGAGTGCATGTTCCTTCCACAGGATAAAGCCTTTACATGCTCTGCTTTTACTGTTGCTTGCTTTATATCCTGTTTTTTTTTTAAAGGATTATTTAAGCAGAAAGTTCGTAGCTTTGAATTGAACTTCACATCACCTTCTCAACCGTAGCTTTGAACTGACCTTCACATCACCTTCCCCTTCTCATCAGCCAGGTCCTGAATTAATGCAGATTCTCTGGATGCTTCATCACATTCTGGATCAGAGCATCTGCTGGATGCCTTCATGCAGAGGTAGAACAAAAAGACAACTGAGAGACGATGGGGAAAAGAATCAGTATTTACGGTTGTTAATATTCACTTTGTTTTAATAAAAACCTGTTTTGGCGGTTCATGAAAATCTGAGCAGCGAGTCTGTAGTAAATGAGTTTTTCTCACCTTTTACTGGCATCTCATCATGTGGAAATCTGTCAAAATAAAAGCTTCTACACCATTGGCAAAGGTTTTGGGACACCCCTCCAAATCATTGAATTCAGGGGTTGGGTTCGGCCCCTTAGTTCCAGTGAAAGGAACTCTTAATGCTTCAGCATACCAAGACATTTTGGACAATTTCATGCTCCCAACTTTGTGACCCCTTCCTGTTCCAACATAACTGCACACCAGTGCACAACGCAAGGTCCATAAAGACATGGATGAGCGAGTTGTGGAGGAACTTGACTGAGTCCTGACCTCAACCCCATACAACACCTTTGGGATGAATTAGAGCGGAGACTGTGAGCCAGGCCTTCTCGTCCAACATCAGTGCCTAACTTCACAAATGCACTTAAAGAGGAATGATAAAAAAATTCTCATAAACACACTCCCAAACCTTATGGAAAGCCTTTCCAGAAGAGTTGAAGCTGTTATAGCTGCAAAGGTCAGGTCAACTCCACATTACATTCATGTGCATGTAAAGGCAGACGTCCCAGTTTTGATCTGACTTGCAGTCTCCATTCTAATTCATCCCAAAAGTGTTCTATGGGGTTGAGGTCAGGACTCTGTGCAGGCCAGTCAAGTTCCTCCACACCAAACTCGCTCATCCATGTCTTTATGGACCTTTAACGGTCCTGTTGGAACAGGAAGGGGTCATCTCCAAACTGTTCCCACAAAGTTGGGAGCATGAAATTGTCCAAAATGTCTTGGTATGCTGAAGCATTAAGAGTTCCTTTCACTGGAACTAAGGGGCACACACACACACACACACACACACACACATACTAACTAAACATTAACTCTACTATACCCAAGTCTGACTCTTGCTGCGTCTCCTGTCCCCGCCGTTGATTCTCATGGTATTAAGGTTTACTGGGACAGGGGCAGCAGAACAGCAGTTCCACGTCATGTAGTTTGCGTGCAGCTTTTTCTTACAGAAGTAAAGTATTTAACGAGGAAAGACAAAACACTGGCTGCAGAATTTAATGAGAGAGTAGAGGTTAGATTTATAAAAGACTGTCTCTGAGTCCATCAGTGACCATCGTTATGTCCAGTCATTGAATGTTTTTTGCTGTGTTTATGTTCATTATGGAGCTAATGAAGCCCGTGTGGAGACGTCTGCCTGGTCCCAGGATATATCTGCTGTTAATCTCCCACACATCCCCCAGCTGTCAGAGCCGCGCTGTGTGAGCTGCCTGCTCGAGTGTAGATGAGCCTCACACACTACACCACCTTTTTTTCTTCTTTCTTTCTTTTTGTCATTTCTTTTTTTTTTAAATTTTTTTCCCAGTCTAATCTTTCGAAGCCTAAGTGAGTAGTGCTACTTTTGATAAAACCATCCCCAATCTTCTTGTTATTTATTTTAATTTTCTTCTCTAGGTCATCTTCCTGCTTTCCTGGAAGCGTGTAGCACAGATCAGTTCTTCCGTTGTGCTGCTGTACTTCTCCGAAACCCACGGCTGGACCTGGCCATCAGCGAGAAGCTTAGCGTTCTCCTGCAGAAGCTCTCCTGCATCAGGTCTGTGGGCTCCACATCCTTCATCATCATCATGCCAGTCATCTCAGTAGGAGGTTTAAGGGTCACCAGTAGACATAAAAAGAAACAATAAAGAGGCAGCTGTATTCCATCGAGGCAGCATGAAGAGTTTATAATAGAGGATGAAACTGAAAGCTCCAGGTTCATCTTCCTTCAGAGGGAGACAGAAAAACACCCTAAAAACTCCATGTTACTATTTAAACAGACACACTAGTCTGTTAGTTAGGAGACACCGACTAGAATCTTCTTAAAGTGAAATAATTAAATGGTCAAAACTCAGCACTAATGTCTTTTTCACTGCAGAAATGTTAAAGAAGCTCCATCCACAATCATTATGACAATCCCATGATTTATTATTATTATATTTATTTATTTATTCAGGGGCATTGGTGGCTCAGTGGTAGGTTTCTCGCCTATCCTGCAGAAGGCCCGGGTTTGATTCTCAGCCAATGCCTCAACCCCAGCCACTGGATGCATTGCCGGTCCCAAGCCCGGAAAAATGGGAGGGTTGCGTCAGGAAGGGCATCCGGCGTAAAACATTTGCCAAGTTGTTGTGCGGACCAGTTGGTCCGCTGTGGCGACCCCGAACAGGGAGCAGCTGAAAGCAACTTCTTATATTTATGTATTTATTCATTTATTTTAGGAAATACTTTTTCTTAAATTAAGCTTTTTTCATTTTCTCGGAAACCAGACCTCACCGTTTCTATTCCTGGTTATTATCTTTATCACAGTGGAATATCCCTAAATGGTGATAATTGTACCAATTGTGCATTTCTACAGAAAATGGCTTAACTTCATTCATGATAAATAGAATTAATGATTGCGATTCCAGCAACGTTTTATAGTTTTAAACCTGATCCCTGTAGTGTGTTTCCTGAAGTCCACTCCGAGGCTCTTTCTGCCCCCCCGAGTGAGGCTTTTCTTCATCTGGTTCTCATGACCACAGAAATCCAGACAGTTGCGCTGCATCTGCTGAGCCACGTCACTTCATCTACACCAGACCTCCAGCTAATAACGACGTAGCGTAGATCATCACTCGAGTTACATCATCATGATGTTTCCTGAGCGTCATCCTCACTAGGCTAAAGAAAGGAAAACACCTCGTTAGCTCAGCTTCTTCACCTAAGCATGCCCATTAATCCTCGTTAGGACAGCTTGAGTGAGGGCGGGAAAGGCCTGGAGGAGGAACGAAACTCGTGCCAGATGTTCATGTGAATTTGAATTTAGGATTGAAACAGAAATGTTATTGAACAGAAACACTCTCTGATATGGTACTGTGGAGCTAGCATGGAATAAAGTGTGTGATGTTCTAGGAAAATAATTGTGTGTGTGTGTGTGTGTGTTGCAGAAAGAACCGTCGTCTGTTCGAAGCGTCCTCACTGCACCTGCTCCTACAGGAAACACAGCGCTCGGCTGATCCGTCTCGAGCCTTCTTCAACGTCAACATCAGCTCAATCCTGTTTAATCTGGGTGTGGCCTCACACTCCTGACACGCCCACTCTGAACACTATGAACATTTTACAGAACCACTCATAAAAATGTTCAATCATGATACTCTCTTTGTGTAGGGATTATTTATTCATTTTTAATCCTCAGATCATCATGCAGTGCTTTATAAATCAACTCCTAAATTATTCATTCTTATTTATTCCACGCTATTATGTGTTATGGTGATAATTAATTATTCCTACTTCAGAAAATTTATTTAATGTCATGCTTTATTTAATACACACACTAGATTCAGATGATGGACAGAACACACATATTATCGTTGTCTCTTGTGGTCGGAGCCTCTGTGTCCTCAGCTGCCTCCCTGAGAGTGATTTTTCAGCATGTTGGTACTAATCCCATGAATCAGTTATACTTGCTCTGATTTAGAACGATGTTTCATATTCCAAGGCACAAGAGAACGTGCCAGATATTTGTACATTTGGCCTGCGTTTGTAAATCTGTGGTTTTGAGTGAGCTCCTTTACTTCTTGTGGGTTTTAACTGATGTAAATTGTTTGTGACTGAGGAAAATATGTTACTGACCTGATATCTTGGTATGTTGTTGAGATTTAAACATTTATGTCACCAATCCTCTCATCGTTTCTCAAATAATGACTTAATAAGCAGTTCGAAACCGAGCGAGGCTGCTGTCCGTGTCGTTCAGATTGTTATTTTGAGAGTTTATAGAGACGGGAAGTTTTCCATGAAGTTACACATTCATCAAGTCGCTTAGTGATTTCTCTGTTTGGTGTTTATTCATGCAAAGTTAACCCTTGGATCTGGGTTTATTAAAATTATAAGACTGAAGCAGTGCTCAGAGTGTGAATAAAATTTGTTTGGTGAAAAAGTTCATTTTCTTAATTGTTCAGGGGAAAAGTGTACGCAGCCAAAACACACTAAGGAGCTGTGTTTACTCCTAACATGGTGCTACTGTAGAGCAGGACACGCCCACTGGAACAGGACCTGTATCTTCTACATTTAACTGGATGACAGGATGAATCGTCAAATAAAATGTTTATTATTTTCCTCAAAATGACGCTTTATAATAATTAAAATGAGATCAACTCTTTTTAAAAAACTTGATAAAGACAATTTTTATCAGTTTATCATATTGGTGACTGTAACACTAAACCGATGCACAACAGTTACACATCTGATTTTCGGGGCACTGTACAAATTTGTACCGGACTGTTATTAAGGAGGAGACGTAAAGAAGGATTAGAAAAAATATTAGACTGGTGATTCTGCAGGTCAGTTCAGGTGAAGCAGTGAGACAGATTTAGCTCCATGCACCATGTTAGTGTTAGTGTTGTGTTCTGCTTGACAGTAAATCACACAAGGCACAAAACCTTGTAGTCTGGCCAGCTAACTGTCCTCCTGCTCACATTTCTGCAGGTGCACAAACGTTTCCCTTGTGGAATAAGGAGCTGTTGTTGTGTATCTTCCTGTAATCAGCCACTGAGGTGATGTGTCTGTGTGCAGGCTGCTGGTTTCTGTAATACATCTTACAGCAGATGATCTCCACTCCAGAGAGACGGTCTGTAAGTGTCGACCTTACAGAGGAATTAACAATGAGCTCATGATCTGGACCTGGAACGTAAAGAGAACACAAAACCCAACAGGATGTGCTGATGTAAACTGTTAGCTGAAATGTTGTCATGGAGATAAAATTCCTCCATCACCTAACAGCACTGATAAATAACATCCAAACTAACTAATACCTCTGAGCGGTTAGTCCTCTCTTCACTTACTAATGTTAGTTAAATAGATTTCTTTGGCTGCAGTAACATCTGCAAGTCTTCTGGGATGCGTCTCTGTTAGCTGTGCACATCTGGATGCTGATGTTTCTTCTGCCAAAATTGCTAAATATCTGTCAGATTGGATGAAGCCCAACGGGAAACGACTATTTTCAAGTCTTACCCCAGACTCTCCAGCGGAGTGAGATCTGGACCATTCTAATGCATCCATACTGGAATAGGTTTTCTTCTCGGATTGTCATGTATTTGTCTCCATCCATCTCACCCTCAACCCTGAATATTCATTCATTGTCTGCCGCTTATCCGAACTGGTCACAGGGAGCCTGTGCCTATCTCAGGCGTCATAGGGCATCAAGGCAGGATACACCCTGGACAGAGTGCCAACCCATCGCAGGGCACACACACACTCTCATTCACTCACACAATCACACACTATGGACAATTTAGAGATGCCAATCAACCTACCATGCATGTCTTTGGACTGGGGGAGGAAACCGGAGCACCCGGAGGAAACCCCCGAGGCACGGGGAGAACATGCAAACTCCACACACACACATGGCGGAGGCGGGAATCGAACCCCCAACCCTGGAGGTGTGAGGCAAACGTGCTAACCACTAAGCCACCAAGCTCAATTTTTTTTTTTTTACTACAAATTACCGATCAGCTACACCATGTTGAACATGAGCCTGAAGAGGCAATTTCTTCTCTGAAAGCTTGCTCCAGGACTCCAGGTAATTTCAGACTGATATGGACATCGACATCAGATCTCCATAAACTGTCTAGACCGTAGACGTCTAGAGCTCTATAGAACTTTTCCATCTCTTTCTAGTTTTATGACCTGGAACTTCATTGGAATTATATGTTGTGAAGCATGTTGGTGGTAGTGGTGTCATTTTTGAGAGTTACTCTTGGCTTTGTGATGCTCCTCTGACTAATCCCCTCTTTTTCTGCTCGCTGACGTCCTGCACTATGCAGAGTCGCAGTTATGACGCATTCTAATAATTTAATCCGACTCTGATATGTCTCCTCAACAATGTCCGCTTTCTCCACAGTGACTGGTTACTTATGGATTTGCTTTCGTTTTCATTGTCCAGGAAGTGCTGAACAATCAGACTTTACAGTGTCACAGGAAGTCCACATTATATTACACTAAACGTTTTTTAAACAGTGAGTCAGATAAATAAAGAAAAGACTGGATTTTGCAGATGTGAACATCATGTGAAAAACTTCAGTGTTCCAAAATGTGCTTCTAGTGCTGAGAGAAGAAACACACACACACACACACGTTGAACTCATAGCTGAAGCATTCACATTATAAGCAGATCTGTGTCTGTGCTCATGAAGTTAAAATTATTCCAACTGGCTTTCTTTAGATTGTCGTGTTGTTTGTGTGCTGATTCAGTTTGATTAACACTGTTTGTTATCAGTGGGAACAGATTATGGAGGGGAAAAAAAATTTCATAAAGTCAAAAATTTGTCATTGTTTTCAAAGAAATAGCATGTGTTTGATGTTGAGGTTAATGTGATTTTTTTCCTGTACATATTTCTGTTAATCGTTAAATTTCCATATTTCCATAATTCCTGTGTGCAGCTTGAACTCCTCGAACCTTCCCACCAGCTCCTCACCACGTCTCATTGTGTAGAACAAGAAACTGTAGGTCCACTGGGCGGTGCAGCAGGTGGTGTTGCCTCTCAGAGCTTTACTACATGTCAAGAGTGGTTCCTCTGGGTTCTCCGGTGAGAGCGTGTGTGTGTGTGTGTGTGCACAGGTTATAGCTGTTGCTATAGAAATGATAACATATTTTCTAACAAGTGCATTAATATAAAGCTGTGCTACTGTCAGATCTGCTGTAATAGAGAATTAATCAACACCATCTCACCAATCAGAGTCTAGGATTCTATGTTCCTTATGGAGAGTCTGTCTCTTACCCCTGACCCGTCCGTGTTGTCCACATGGGGTGTGTCGATATTTTAAAGGCTAGCACATGTTCCTCGTGTGCTTTTCAATTACACAGTGTATATATGGAAAGATGGATTTGGTGGTCTCGTATAACAAGCTTAATTTTACATTTCTGGCCAGGCGTAACCACCATAAAACATAAATACTGTTTTAACGACGGTCCAAAAACCAGAAACGGCGTCCACGCATATTTCTGAAATACTTAACAAGCTGAAATAATGAAGATAAATAAATCAGGCCGTGACAGGCACTTAGGCTCTTCAGACAGGCTTGTTATTACAGCGTTTGGGGAAAGCCACTCGTGGACAGACGTAACACAGGAGCCGAGAACACAGAAGGAGAACTCACGCTACCCTGTGAGTGCCTTCATCCAGCATGTGCCTATATTTAAAATTCAATTAGCTTAACATGCAACATGCTGCTTTATGTAAAGACGAAATGACACCAAGTCGGTTTAGAAAAAAAAAAAACATGCAGAATGAAAACTGTTGGTCAAGGATCTTCGTCAAGTGTAAAACGGATAAAGGCTGTGTAGATTAGAGTCCATGTGCTAGCTTCATTTCTTATGCTAACTGTTCATTAGTTAGTCTACCAGCTGTAACTGAAACAGGACAATTTAATGAAGAGGTCTTGAGTAGGGCTAATCATGCTAATCAGGGCCGTAAGAGATGAACATTTAAAGAGAAGTCCACATCTCATATTTATTACTGTACATTATTATTATTATTATTATTATTATTATTATTATTATTATTATTATTATTATAATTTTGGCTAATTTCTTGCTAAGCATTAGAACCTTTCAATTCTTCAGTAAACTGCTCTGACTTCAGTTTTACTGTTTTATTTTATTAAGTGTTTTTTTTTGTTGTTGTTGTTTTAAATGAATTTAATTACATTTAACCACCTGGAGTTCATCAGACACGACTGGAACTGTAATCGGACCCTGTCTGAAGATGAGTAAAAAAGAGCACTGCTCTAGAGAGAAGGGGCTGGAGGTGGATGTGATGGAGACTCTGTGGTGATGTGGACTGTGGAATGAAATTGAAGATCTGCTTGCCTCTGCCAGGAGGTTACAGCTGGGTCATGGTCAGACCTTTCAGCAGGACTATGATCCAGAACATGAAACTTAAATACACTTCAGTCACCACAGAATCAAGTCTCTGACTTTCCACAAGCCACACTGTCTTTCTCGCCAACTGGATTAAAAATTGGTTTAAAATAAAGTGCTTCGGTTTGTTCTGTAGCTTTATCCTTAACCCAAGACACCTGGCTGTAATTTTCTCATTTATTGTTGAAACCTCAGCTGCTGTGAGCAGTAAGATTACAGCAATTGTAGTACAGCTGGGCACTGACTTCAAGACACTGAGAGAGAGGAAACTAATAATGCAAATTATTTTAATACATCCAAATCCATGTGTATTTGATGAACAGGCCACGCAAATGTCACAATTAAATGATTGATAAAATAAAATAAAACTGTGAATCCTTAAATAATCGCTTAGCACTGTCGAGAACTTTAGAGATAATAGATGTAGAAGGAATCAGACTTTCAACTGAAGCTTGAAATCTGGCTCGAGGTGAAGACGAGTGAATGAGTGAAAGGTTCAGACGGATACAAAAGAAGGAGAAAATCACAGCGTGAGCTCCAAAGCCTCGCTGGAGGCTCTGGATGATGAGCTGACAGCTAATTACAATCTTCTCATGTTTTTACCGCCACATTTAACATGGCTTAGAGTCGTAGCAGAGAAAATGCAGATCGTGACCTTTTTTTAAAATGCGTTTTTTAATTGCCGTAAAAGCCATGGATTGGGGACTGATTGTGCAGCCATAGAAATTACGAATCCTGAGAAATTACTGAAGTGAAGCTTTTGTTGGGAAAAATCCACAAATTACACTTCTCCAAAGAGTTAGCGAAATTGACCAAAAGGAACACTCAGCCTCATCTCCAGGTTGTACCAGTTTCCTCTACACGCTGCTCTGGCACCCTGAAGATCCTGTAGAAACTTTTAGAACCTGCATCCATCTAGAACAATAGCAATAGCAGTGAAGGTCTTCATTGTGAAGGAAAATGCCAGAGACAAAATAAAAAGGAGAAGATCTGCATTCTGGCCAAGAGGATGACCTCATGGATATCAGCGACATCTACACTAGCTCTCAAAAGAGGCGTCAGGCCTACACAACAAACAAATCCAAGGAACCAAGAAAGGGAAACGAGATTGAAACGCCTGATGCCGGCGGATCCCTCGCTCTCTTCTTTGACCTGCAGTGAAGTTCTGGAGCACTCACCCTTACTAACCTCCATTTTTAAAAAACTGTGAAAGTAAAAACCGTCTCCTCTGTTTATAGTGTCTTTAACACACACAGGTAGATGATCCAGCGCTCTCTCCACTGCAGGCTTTCACGGCCGCTCAGTTCAATCTGACCTCCATGAGAGAAAGAACCAGAGCTGGAACCGTGCCAAGTGTCTCCTCCCATGAGTGGACTTTGTTACGCTGCTTTGAGCGCTAAATGTTAATAACGTGGTTTGAGAAGCAAACCCTCAGGAACTTGTCAGACTTAAGCTTCTGAAATCCTGTGATCGCTGTCCGAGGTTAAAAAAAATCACCGTTTGAAATCTGAAGAAGGCAGAATTTCACAAGCTGTGGTGTGTTTAGACAAAGTCACTAATCCCCAGCCAACTCAGCACCCGGGAGCCGCGTTTGGAACAAGATCAAATTTAATAAGTGATATGAATGAACTGTGATGTCATACACAGTAATATAAGCTTACTTATTCATAGTGTAGAATTTACTCTGTGCTTTATTCACACTCGGGTCAAAAGTGTAACTGAGAAGCACTTCGGTGTCTTGTTTTAATGTACATTTTCTTTCATGGAGCTAGCTGCACGTCTGGAAACAAACGTTCTTCTCAGCTTGTATTAACATAACCATAGACACTTAACACTGCTTTTAGATGCTGAACAAAGGCATTTAAATGATGTCTTTTGTATGTATTTCACTGAAATTAATGGTGCCTTTGCGTGATGCCAGAAAGATCGTATTTACGAGTTGAATACACATCAACGCCACCCTGATGTAGGAATTACACATGGGATTTTCTTTGAGCGCCAAGTTTCTGAGTTGAGGGCGTGTCAGTTGAGGGCGTGTCAGTTGAGGGTTTGTCAGTAAGAAAAAATGGTGGAATCAGTGGGTACAGCATCTGCAGTTCAGTAAATTAGTTGAAACTGGATGTTTATTCATCTCAGAAGCTGATTTCAGTTATTATGTGTTCAGTTTATACAACAAGTCACTGAAATACCAGCAGAATTTACAACATTCCTGCACAAAATACAATAACGTTGTAGAATTACAATAAAGTTTACAGCAACTTCATAAATTCACTAAAAGCATAAAAAGCGAATCACCTGATGCGCATTCTGTGTTCTTCATTTTATAAACCTTGCTGTAGTTTTTCGTAGTTAATAGGAGAGAAAGTTCACCTCCATCTCACTCTGACTGTGTTAAAGTGACTGTAACACACCTGACGTCGTAATTCCGACTTTCTGGCTCATAAATACAAACTTCCCAAGACTTGAACACACAGTACACAGTATCTGTCGTGTGTGCGTGATGAAGCACGAGGGTGGTGGTATCAGAAGTTGTGTAATGCGACTGATTTTTAGAACATCTACATGGTTTAAGAACAAGCTTTATATTCATGGTTCCAGACGTCATGTCCACGTCACGGTGAGGAGAATTTCAGATGTCTTACCAGACTACAGTATAAATAAAGCACCTTTTTATTCACAATAATATAAGCACAAGTTCTCAATTATTACATGAATGCCAGCTTCGATCTTTAATTATAAAATCATTAAAATGGTATTTTAATAAGAAATAATGCCACAGAATAATCAGCAGTCTAAATAATTGTTTTATTGCTGTTTCTTTTTTTTTTAACATGATGCGTATGTACAGTAATAAGTTAATGATCTATACACTCGTATTGGGTGAGAAGCTGTGTTTTGCAGTACTGCTGTAGATGAGGTAACTTGAGCGGTCTGTACACGGCGAGATTAACCAGATGTCACAGAGCTTTCTGTGTCCTTGGGTTCCACTTGGAGCTCTGTTCTATTTAGCTGTCAAACAGCTCACCATATGAAGGAAACACACAAACACACATTAAAAAGCGTGAATCGTGTAATGTCATTTCCGCATGGTTCCACTGCTCGACTCCTATCGCTTGAAACGATCAACCGCACACCATAAACACAGATCCGGAGCTCTTTCAGAATGAGTGAAACCTTATTAACCATTTTTAGACTTTCCTTCTGCTGTGTTGCTCCATGCTCCAGTACGCTGCTTTCTTTAGTTAATGAGGTGCAGGAAAGTGCAGGCACTAGTCATAAAGCCACTAATTTAAGCAAATTAGGGCAAGAACCAGGGAATTAGCCGTGGTTACAAGGGCATCACACACACACACACACACACACACACACACACACACACACACACACGTCTCTCATTCCAACATTTGGTCCACAGAACTTTGAAGTCTTTAAGAAAACGTTTTTGTCAGATCTCGTACATCTCACTATAGAACTATAAATATATCTATATATTAGACATGTGCCGATAATCTTTTATATGATATATATTGCAATATTTAACACGCAATATTGTGACTGTGCATACTTCAAAATACCGAGGGTCTGTTATGAAGCTTAGGGGAATTTAAACAAAAATTGCTTTTTTTAAATACAATTAAAACCAATTCAAGAGATCTGTCAGTTAAAACGCTGCCCTTTTGTTTTAGCTATAACACGGTCTGCTAGCTGCAGCTGTCAGGGTTATTAATATCAGCTTAATGTCAGCATCCTAACTGTGAATAAAAAAGTATAAGTTTGATTCAGTCTGGTAACTAATCCAGTTTTTCATGATGTTTTAGACAAAATCCTTCATTGTAGCATGGAAAAGATTCTTTTCCAACTTTTGCAATTCTTGAATTTGTTTAACTGCTACTTTTCTCATCACAGTCAGTCACTGAATTCAGGAGGAAAATGATGATGCTGTCTGGTGAAGATGAGGTCCTTAATTCTGGGTGTCCAGCACAATATTAGTCTTTTGTGACTTCTCTAAAGACGAAAAAAAATTGCAACAGTCACAAAAAAAAAAAGAAAGCCAGGAGGAGGTGCTGCTCTTGAGAATATCAACACAAGTTTGATATTGATCTTCTTCATTGTCACTTTTGTTTGTGGGATCTCAGTTCTCTCAAACGCTAGCGCAACGTGAAGAAATCGTCAGATGCTGACCAGAAGGGGGCGCGCCGAGAATATCGGAGCACAGCGCTTCAACCACGTCCAACCTCTCGATCTGGACGAGTCGAGCCAGTAGGTCCGGGATGCTGTATCCGGCCGTGCTGACACGGTCGAAGAGCTGCATGCCGTCGGTCATTCCTCCAATTTCGTCCCGTTTCAATCCGAAGCTCTCGGCCAGGTGACGCCACGTCCTGACTAGCGCCTTCTCCGTACTGTAGGTGGTGCTCAGCATGCGGCTCGTCCGCTCCAGGCAGTCGAAGGGCAACTCAACCGGACTTAGACCTTTAAGAGGAGACACAAAACACCACAAAACGGTTAAAATGACTCGGACAGCGATTTTTACCGACTGGTTATGCCGTGTTACGCATATCATGTTATCATATTAGGCACATTTATTTCCAGGACTCCTGACATTGTGCAGTTCATTCTGCCTGATATGAGATCTCTAGAAATGATCTAGACCAAAGGCTAGACCAGATCTAGACCATTCTATAGCTCTTCAACACAATTCTGTAATCTTATGACCTGGATCTTCATTGGAAGTATATGTTGTGAAGCATGACTCCCTGACCACTGCTGTGGTTATCACATATTTTTCCCATTTGTAATAGTTTAATCTGACTCTGATTGACACTCTGATTGACCAGCATTTGCTTTGAGAGGTCTTCAGGATGCTGTTTATTTAGGTCTGTATGTTCTCTAAGAGACTTTGGGGTTTTCCAGAAACAGATCTATTTCTGTTAATGATCATGTGACACCTCCATTCAACCAATCCTGTAACATCTGATTGAGGCTCATTTAGGGGTTTTTACAGGAATGTGGATGAATCTTTAAACACAACCTATAGCTGTAATACAAGAACCCCAGAGCATTATTGGTTGTTTTATGTAGATTCATGATATAAAATCCCAAAGAATCTGTATCATTTCCAGGCTGAAACATGACAAAATGTGAAAAAAAAAATCCAAAAGAGGGTTAAGAGTTTCTGAAGACCGTCTATATCAGCTTATATAACTTTCATCTTATATTTATCAAGTAAATATGATTCTTTGGTGCTTTTGTAATATTTCTTTCAAGCTTTGTGTCTGCTATTAATGAAGTCCAGGTCTGTAGGTCTGACTGGAGCTGAACTGGGTCCTGATTTCCACTTCACAAAGCTCCCTAGACTTAAACCGTCCCTTTAACATAGTCAGGTCCAGTGGGAAAAAGGGGTTTGACTTGTTTTTGCTGGAACACATTATCCTGAAGCCCTGAAAGGTCAGTGTTAATACTGCACAGTGCCAGTCGCTGCAGGTGGCATTCATTTCACTGTCAAAACATCAAGAGTTAAAAAAAACATGCAGAAGTTGATCCCTGAAGAAAAGCCTGGTACAAAATGTGCTGCTTTGTTTGTTCTGATTTAATGCATTCAAGACACAAGATGCATGACAGATGTCCTCCAACTCACTTTCTCCACATGCACTTTTTGAGCGTTTACTCAGAAAACCACATTTTTATTGCATTCTTTAAACTCGAAACTGATTATTCCTGATCCTCTAAGAGGAAAGATGTTGAATCATGTAACGTGTCAGTGTTTAAGGAGATTACTCAAGAGGATGTTTTCTTGTTTATTTAAAGACAAAAAGTATATTCATATTAGAAATATCAGGATACGAATCAGAGAGAATTGTTGATCAGAGTGCTGCATCGAGTGCTGTTTTATGTCCTGTTGATTAATGAAACTGTTCATTTAAACCAAATGTGAGGTACATTAGGTGCAGAAATACGCTAGAAATATAATATTTATCCAACATTGTATTCTATTACAGTATACTAGTTTTATAAAAGGTCTGTTGCTGTTATCTTAAATCTGACAGTCAGTATTTTCTATCCCTGATTGTTTTCAGGTGTAAAGGAGAGTTTGTTGAAAGGCAGCGGTCTAGACGCTGGTGAACAATGATTCTGTCATCTACAGTCAGTGTACACGTTTTGATTTCTTTGTCTTTATGACAAAAAAGTTTGACTTTTTAACCAAAACAGTTTAAATGAAAGATCAGTGAAGTTTTTGTAGGAAGTGAAGATGACTTACCCTCAGCAACACTGCAAGCTTTAGCGTATAACTCCAGGATTTTTTTCCTTCGACTGTGAATCTGAGGGCAACAGAGAAAGACGAGTGGATTAGAGATGTGTGTGTGTGTGTGTGTGTGTGTGTGTGTGTGTGTGTGTGTGTGTGTGTGTGTGTGTGTGTGGAAACCCGACCCAACAGAACTATAAGATTAGAGCAGTGGTTTAGATGCTTGGCAGAAGAAGATGCTGGTTTCATCTGCTGTCAGCTGACTCCAGACTCACTGTTCATTTGGGTTTGTTTAGGGTAAAAGCACTTAATTCAGTACAAACACTCAGAGACAAACGTTTCATTTCTGTGAGCTAATTGATGCCAAATTGCATAAATAACCTACAAATAAATAACTCGCTAACATCTGACATAGTAAATGATTCTCATCTTTAGTAAACACTAGAGTTCATATTTTTATGTTCATAATATTTTATACTTAATTAGGTTATTTTTCAAAAAATCTATGTTACTTCATTCTTATTTGTTATTTAGAATTTAATTTCTTTTATTTCATCGTCACTTAATGCACATTGTTTCGTCTCATTTCACTTTAGTTACATTTTCTTACTTATTTAATTTATTCTACAGTAATTTTATAATTTATTATATTTTAATAGATTTTTGTATATTTTTAATAGATTAATTAAAAATAATTATGACTCGCCTGATATTTTCTTCCTATCTTTAGGTGATAATCACACGGAATCGTAACAATCCTAATTATCCTATAAAATTTTCCCTGGATTTTCTGTTTTAGAGTTGTTTGTTTGTCCGTCTCACCCCCACAGTTCTGTTGTTGCTGCAGTTGTTGTTGTTGGCGGTGTTACTCGAGCAGGTCTTGTCTCGCGTGAGATGAACGAGGGATAAAAGGCAGAGGTCGGTGGCTCCCTGCTTCTCCTGCGCCGCTTCTTCATCGCTGTCGATGCTGCGGCTCAGCAGCTGCTCGTTCTCAGACGACGCGTCATTTTCACTGAAAAAGAAACACGTCTGTATTGTTACTAACTATTCAAATGGCTGTTAAATTGTACCACAGGATCAGCTGCCAAAGCATTTGTGTTAGCATCTGCTTTAGCATTTGTGAACAGTCAGTCAAAACAAAAAACTCTTCCGTATTAGCCATGCTAGCAGCCAGCATTAGCTGAACCTTGTATAATCATGTAATTTTTCCATTTCCATTGTCTGTACCGCTTATCCGATCTATCATCGGGTCACGGGGAGCCTGTGCCTATCTCAGGCGTCATCGGGCATCAAGGCAGGATACACCCTGGACGGAGTGCCAACCCACACACACACACTCATTCATTCATGCAATCACACACTACGGGCAATTTGAAGACTCCAATCAGCCTAGAAGCATGTCTTTTGGACTGGGAGGAAACTGGAGAACCCGGAGGAAACCCACCAAGCACGGGGAGAACGTTGTACTTGTGTACAAAAAAGCAAAAAAAGGCTGTATAGCATTATTAGCACCGCATCAGCTAAAGCTAAGCTTCACTTTAACAACTTAAACATTCAGTGTTCAAGGAATGCATTTAAAAGTCAAAAAGCTGCTCCTTAAACATGTGTTTATTATTTAGCTGTAGCAGTGTAACTAATACTCTGTGTACATAGTGAGGCAGTGACTCGCCTCCTGTTTTTAACATGTAGCTAAGTAACATGTAGCGATTCACACTCGCCTTCATCCCGGGCCAGAAAAATAAAAGCTCCTTGTTGACAAAGACTAGTGAGAGACACTCACAGAACGTCATTGTTCCTCAGAAACCCGACACCTTCGTCAGGGTTTGGCAACCGCTAGCATTAGCGAATTGGCTGGCATTTGCCACTTAGCCGCCTATGCGGTGTGTGGAGAAAAATAGAGAACTCTTACTGTGCTTCAGCCGTTGGAAATGATCTCTCCAGGCTACTAAAACTCTATCTTATCTCAGATTTATTTATTTTACAGACCTTCAGTATTTGTGATTTTATTAACACTAACTTTAAGCTAAGTTTTCAAAGTTTTAGATATAATACGACAATTTTTCTCTGTAGCTTTTAATATCCAAAATGTTTATTGCATAAAAAACCCTTTATTTTATATTTTCCAGCTCAATAACAATAATAAGCAGCAGTGTACGACTGAGGTGGAGTTGATGAGTGTAATTATTACTGTCTGTTAGAAATGACTCAGTGTCCTGTCACTGTTCACCAGACAATGGGGGTGGGGCAGGGTGATGGGGGGCTTTTGTAGCAAAACACTCATCTCATTTATCCCTCAAAGTTGTGTTTCAACTGTGAGTGTGTGTATGTGTGTGTGTGTGTGTGTGTGTGTGTGTGTGAACGAACATCTCCTTCGCCCCGAGGTACTTTTTCATCAAACCTCCTCAAACCGCATAATGTTTCCAGTCAAAAAAACAGAAGAAGAAGAAGAAGAAGAAGAGGAGGAAGCTGCAGTGAGCTCAGATTAGTTCTCTCTCCTGAACACGCTGAAATTGCTAGCAGCTAAACCTTTTCTGCTGGAACTTGTCCTGTGGTGACTTAATTAGCAGCCAAGAAAAAATTTGCTAAGAAAGAAAAAAGCTCCTTGTTTCAGGTTCATGCAGAGTGCAGCTGCCCTCATGTCTCTCACGTTTAGACCTGGGATGGACTTTTCTTCACAAAGACCTGTTTTTAGAAACATTCCTTACCTTTTTACTGCTTTTGCTGGAGGAGGTTTGAACTCGTCCTTCTCTGTGAATTTTACAGCATTCTCTAAAAAAAAGGATTGAAACTTTAGATTAGCGAGTGAAGAAACATTTACACATTCAGGACTAGCATTGGATTTCAATTTCAGATATGTGAATTTTTGTAAAGGATTCAGTCATGTGATAGAGGAACACAGCGTTAATAAACTGTTGCTCAAAATGGTCACCATTTTGTTAGCGTTAATCAGCATGGACATCAGCAATGTTAGCATTATGTTATGAACAAATACGAGTTTGCTGTAGGCTTTTTTTCCGAACAGTCAAATTTGTTCCCCCATGGTTACCTTAAGGATAGCTAATGTAGCTTTACATGTTAGCTGGCTACACAGAACCACAGGAATGTCACAGATTTCCAAACAAAATACCGTTACTCAGAGCTCTGAGGATGCAAAGACAGGAAAGAGACCTCAAACTAATATTTGTAAAACCTGGTCCTATTTAGCTAGTTATTACTACATAGCTAGTTGGCTATGAGATTACATTGCATTAGTTAGTGTACAATGAAGCACATGCTATTTGTTAGTCTGTTATTAGCTAGCATTTTGATCCACAGCTAATGTTGGTATTAAAATAGTTGAAGTTATTACATGTTTTTCTTATTAGTTTGAATGTGTATGATATCAAATTAAATAAACTACTATTAAACAGTAGCGTTTGGGATCGCTCCGTCCCTCACTTTCCGCTAATAATAGCTACTTTTCTGACCTTTCGGCATAAACTGACAGCTGAAGACTGTAATCGCGGTGAGGATAAGTGAAGCAGGATAATTGAGGCAGATGAGAAAAGAGGCTCATTATGCTATTGCGAAGTCGGAGAATTTATGGCCTGAAGCGAGGAACAAACGCCAAACATTCCATCACGCTCTTCTGTGAACGAGGGAGCGGCGGAGTCTCCAGATAGGCGTGGAGTCATTTCATTTTAAATGATGATTTGTTTTTCATTCATCTCTTCACCTTGGCCTTCTTTTTTCTCCTCTTGCTTGTTCGTTGGAGCCTCTATGGTTTTCACCATCTGTCCTGAACAGCATGCTGGGGAAAAAAACAAGTCAGTTAATTATTAAATATTATATTATTATTCATTAACTCATACAATTTTTTTTTGCTTTGAGTTAAAGTTGTTTGCACTTAAAAAATGAATCCTCGTCCCCAGAGCATGTAGTCGCTGTATTTCAGCTGCAGATTTCATTTAATGTGATTTTTATTAAAGCGATATGGAAACTCAAAGCAAACATCTTTTGTGTGTGTGTGTGTGTGTCTCAAGTTGTAAGACCACCATCTCAGACTCATATGATTTCACTTAAGGTTTATTCCCAAACCCTCGCTCTCGTACCAAGCTAATGCAGCGGGTCAGAGAGCTAACGTCAGATACAGTGGATGAAAAAGTGAGCTAATGTAAGAGGACGCTGGACACAAATCAGGTCTTCCTGCTAATGACACGTAGCCTGAGCTCCAGTTTTAGCTCTGCGCTGTGTTTCAGTCCAGTTTTCCGTACAACACACATCCTTGGAAAAAGGCGGAGCTTAATTGAATTCTCACAACAGTTTGATTACAGCAGGGTGTTTGTGCAAATCATCAGAAACTCCGGAAGCATCCTAGGGTTGCCAGAACTTGGACTTTCTCACACAACAGTCCCAACAGGACAATTGCTAGGTGTGGACACAGAATATATACAGAAATGATTATCAGGGCTGTAGGAAGAGAAACTCAGAGAAACTCGGTGGAATCAACTCTACCAGCTTCACTATGTCAATGATACAAACATTCTGAAAGCAAGGAGGACTGGAGATGTCTGCTCACCAGGAAAGAACATGAAACCCTCAGTGTGGAGAAGACTATGTTTTTTTACAGATAACAAAGTGGAAAACTTCAGAAACAGAGCTGGTGAATAAGCTCGGGCTACTGGGCAGAACCGGCATGAAGAGCGTGGACAAACTCCTGAAGTTCAGGGACGTGAGGCTGTACACACAAATCTCTGACTGGTTTAAGCCACGGTCTTCTCGGTCATGTCATACAGCTGGACAGTGAAGTAGGACAGGAAGGAGTTTAAACTGTGGTGCTGGGGAAGATTCCTGTGTTTACACTGAACTGCCTCTAACATGTGACTACTGCAGCAGATCAAAACAAAGATCAGCACAGCCACTGAAGAAGGACAGGTGAAGAGGAAGGTCAGTGCAGAAGATGAAGGTCATTTAGGGAATCTGACGAGGCTGCGTTTTGTGTCTGTGCAGCTACAACATTTTATAGTGTTAGAGAAAGGAGACATGTGTCTCACCCTGGCCACTCGGCTTCGCTTTCAGGATGTAAAACATGATGATCATCACTATGGCGATGGCCATGATGAAGATGGTTGACATGGCAATGATGAGGGCTGTTGCTAGGTGACCCTGCCCTGTTGGATCTGTGAAGCAAATAAAGAAAAATAAGTATTTACTGATTTATCTAATATTTCTAACGTATAACATGCTTAAAATATTTTTGCACCTTTTTCAGCATGAGGGAACGTGGTGGTGCTGGTGGACGATAAGCCACGGTTTGAGGAAACGGGTGTCGTTCGCATACCTGAAAAAAAATCATTGTACATCAAATTTTTATTCTATTCTTTTTCCTGTACTGAGTTTTATCTCATAATGTAACACTGAAGAGACCTCGATTACAGCAGAGATATTCATAATGTGTAGTGTATATGTGTGCAGTGTGTAGTGTATACTGTATGTGTGTAGTGCATGTGTATGTAGTGTATAGTGTGTAGTGTATAGTGTATGTGTGTGTAGTATATAGTACATATATGTGTACAGTGTATAGTATATGTGTGTAGTGTATAGTCTATATGTGTGTAGTGAATTTATGTGTAGTGTGTAGTGTATACTGTATGTGTGTAGTGTGTATGTGTGTATAATTTCATTGTGGGTGTCTATAAGTTTTTGTTTTTTTTCAGGATTGATGTTTAGCTTGCAGCCTTTTCTTTTTCATATCTTAACTCTAAAGCCCTGATTTCTGTACACTGTACAGCTTCTGAGGAAAAATAAAGAAAAAAAGAAATGAAAAGAAAAAGAAACAAATGCAGCGCAGGTGCAGCTTCTACCCCAGGATTAGCGTGACTGGGTTTAGCATATGAGAAAGGTGGAGATGTTTTAAAGAGAACGAAGCAGCTGCTCCACCTTCGTGATGATGAATATGACAAGCTGAGCCTCGCTTTTCATTCGGCGGCTCGTTTCTAAGTCAAAACTTTGACTGGTGATGACATTTGGAGTGAAATCTGTGAATCGCTAATTGCTAAGTGGAACGTGATTGCTGTTTTGGCAGAAGACTAAAGAAGGAACTTTATAGATTTTAAATGCTTCAGGATGTTCATTATTGATTCAGTCTACGCTGGAAAAACTTCCTTTTTTCTTTTACTCGTAGCCGTTAGCACTAACTTTTATTTCTAATGAAAGCAGTTAGGTTCACGCTAACGATAAGATGAGATTATTATTGCATGTTATTAACAATGCTAATGCTAACGCTAACACGCCACAGTTTGTGATGCTGAAGGTGAAAGAAGAGAACTCTGTTATGAATATGACATGAGCATATCTGGACGCTTTATGAACACAGGCTTTACTGAGAGTGGACTCTTTCCCTGCATGCAGAAGCAAGTTAATAATGTTTTTGTTTTTTTTTGCCCTCCGGACATTTTCATTTCTTTTAATTATCAGATGCAGACTCTGCGGTGCGTGACTGTAATGTGCAGATTAGCTGGCAAGCGACGGCTCGTCTTTAGCTCTGTGTTTTCTTCTGCATAGTTTAGAACCATTAAAGGTCTTCAAGGCTCGATGTGAGGTCTGTAATTAAAAATGTTAAAAAAAGAAAAGTGGTTGTTGTGTCAAACTCTGCCTCCTTTTTGGTGTATGTTTCCCCTCAGCCCCGCCCCGACACTAAACGTGCTCGTACCACTGAGATGCTCTGAAGAACTAACCTTTCTAACTAATGATCTACAGAACGTTGTGTGAAGCTGTAATTATTTTATTTTGCGTGTATCATGGTCCAGTCGTGACGTCCTCTCTGTCCATGCTGGTTTTCTGGTGACGGTTTAAACGAAACCCAATACAAAGTCTAAAAGTCGGAAGTTATAACCCCTGGTCTTACACTCTTTGGTGTTCCGTGGAGCGTTCTGACAGGAATGACACACCATGCCGTAGATGTTTCTCGGACGATTTTCCAAGATGTAGTACCTGTGTGAGGAAAAGAAAAC
>JAUCMX010000006.1:24349383-24354383 GCA_033459395.1 Hemibagrus guttatus
GAGTGTTTAAAAGGGGAAAAAATGTTTAAAAGTAGTGTTTAAAAGCAGTGTTAAAGGGAGGGTTTAAAAGGGTGTTTTAAAGGGAGGGGTTTTAAAAAAGGGGTGTTTAAAGGGAGTGTTTTAAAAATAGTGTTAAAAGTAAATGTTTAAAAGCAGTGTTTTAAAAGGGGAGGTTTAAAAGGAGTGTTAAAAGAGGTTTAAAAGCGAGTGTTCAAAGGTGAGTGTTTAAAAGTGAGTGTTTCAAAAAAGGGGAGTGTTTAAAGGTGGGGTTAAAAGCAAGTGTTTAAAAGTGAGTGTTTAAAAGCAAATGTTCAAAAGTAAGTGTTTAAAAGGATGTTCAAAGGTGAGTGTTTAAAAGTGTGTTTAAAAGCAAGTTTTAAAAGGTTTGGGGGTGTTTAAAGGTGAGTGCTTAAAAGTAAGTGTTTAAAAGTGAGTGTTTAAAAGCAAGTGTTAAAGGCGAGGGTTTAAAAGCGAGTGTTTAAAGGCGAGGGTTTAAAAGCGAAAATGGGGTTTTAAAAACAAGTGTTTAAAGGTGAGTGTTTAAAAGTGAGTGTTCAAAAGTAAGTGTTTAAAAGCGAGTGTTCAAAGGTGAGTGTTTAAAGGTGAGTGTTTAAAAGCAAGTTTTAAAGGTGAGTGTTTAAAAGCGAGTGTTCAAAGGTGAGTGTTTAAAGGTGAGTGTTTAAAAGGCAAATGTTTAAAGGTGAGTGTTTAAAAGTGAGTGTTCAAAAGTAAGTGTTTAAAAGCAAGTGTTCAAAGGTGAGTGTTTAAAAGTGTGTTTAAAAGCAAGTTTTAAAGGTGAGTGTTTAAAGCAAGTGTTCAAAAGTAAGTGTTTAAAAGCGAGTGTTCAAAGGTGAGTGTTTAAAAGCGAGTGTTCAAAGGTGAGTGTTTAAAAGCGAGTGTTCAAAGGTGAGTGTTTAAAAGTGAGCTGTTCAAAGGTGAGTGTTTAAAGGTGAGTGCTTAAAAGTAAGTGTTTAAAAGTGAGTGTTTAAAAGCAAGTGTTAAAGGCGAGGGTTTAAAAGCGAGTGTTTAAAGGTGAGGGTTTAAAAGCGAGTGTTTAAAGGCGAGTGTTTAAAAGTGAGTGTTCAAAAGTAAGTGTTTAAAAGCGAGTGTTTAAAGGCGAGTGTTTAAAAGTGAGTGTTCAAAAGTAAGTGTTTAAAAGCGAGTGTTCAAAGGTGAGTGTTTAAAAGTGAGTGTTTAAAAGCAAGTTTTAAAGGTGAGTGTTTAAAGGTGAGTGCTTAAAAGCAAGTGTTTAAAAGTGAGTGTTTAAAAGCAAATGTTCAAAAGTAAGTGTTTAAAAGCGAGTGTTCAAAGGTGAGTGTTTAAAAGTGTGTTTAAAAGCAAGTTTTAAAGGTGAGTGTTTAAAGGGAGTGTTTAAAGGTGAGTGCTTAAAAGTAAGTGTTTAAAAGTGAGTGTTTAAAAGCAAGTGTTAAAGGCGAGGGTTTAAAAGCGAGTGTTTAAAGGCGAGGGTTTAAAAGCGAGTGTTTAAAAGCAAGTGTTTAAAGGTGAGTGTTTAAAAGTGAGTGTTCAAAAGTAAGTGTTTAAAAGCGAGTGTTCAAAGGTGAGTGTTTAAAGGTGAGTGTTTAAAAGCAAGTTTTAAAGGTGAGTGTTTAAAAGTGAGTGTTCAAAAGTAAGTGTTTAAAAGTAAGTGTTCAAAGGTGAGTGTTTAAAGGTGAGTGCTTTAAAGCAAGTGTTTAAAGGTGAGTGTTTAAAAGTGAGTGTTCAAAAGTAAGTGTTTAAAAGCGAGTGTTCAAAGGTGAGTGTTTAAAGGTGAGTGCTTAAAAGCAAGTGTTTAAAGGTGAGTGTTCAAAGGTGAGTGTTTAAAGGTGAGTGTTTAAAAGCAAGTTTTAAAGGTGAGTGTTTAAAAGTGAGTGTTCAAAAGTAAGTGTTTAAAAGCGAGTGTTCAAAGGTGAGTGTTTAAAAGTGTGTTTAAAAGCAAGTTTTAAAGGTGAGTGTTTAAAAGTGAGTGTTCAAAGGTGAGTGTTTAAAAGTGTGTTTAAAAACAAGTTTTAAAGGTGAGTGTTTAAAGGGAGTGTTTAAAGGTGAGTGTTTAAAAGTAATTGTTTAAAAGTGAGTGTTTAAAAGCAAGTGTTAAAGGCGAGGGTTTAAAAGCAAGTGTTTAAAGGCGAGGGTTTAAAAGCGAGTGTTTAAAGGTGAGTGTTTAAAGGTGAGTGTTTAAAAGCAAGTGTTTAAAGGTGAGTGTTTAAAAGTGAGTGTTCAAAAGTAAGTGTTTAAAAGCGAGTGTTCAAAGGTGAGTGTTTAAAGGTGAGTTCTTAAAAGCATGTGTTTAAAAGTGAGTGTTCAAAAGTAAGTGTTTAAAAGTGAGTGTTCAAAGGTGAGTGTTTAAAAGTGTGTTTAAAAGCTAGTTTTAAAGGTGAATGTTTAAAGGTGAGTGCTTAAAAGTAAGTGTTTAAAAGTGAGTGTTTAAAAGCAAGTGTTAAAGGCGAGGGTTTAAAAGCGAGTGTTTAAAGGCGAGGGTTTAAAAGCGAGTGTTTAAAGGCGAGGGTTTAAAAGCGAGTGTTTAAAGGCGAGGGTTTAAAAGCGAGTGTTTAAAGGCGAGGGTTTAAAAGTCTGTGGAGTCAGACACTTTTACTTAAGAAAAATCTAGAATATTTTCCTGCAGGTGATTTTAATGATCTGACTCTTCATGCGTAGTCCGACTCTTCACGGCTAAACACTGAAGCATAAACACTGTATGTTAGTCACTAACTCTTGAGAGAAACTTTATCGATGCATTTAGTTTTTTATTTGTTGGCATTTTCCCAAACTTTTGATTCTTCTTGTATCTAATTTACAAAGCTGCTGATTGTTTATTATTACAGTTAGAGGCATTACGAGACTGACAGCTGTGTCCATGTTTACACTTTTTATGGTGAAAATTTCTAAATGAAATGACGATTGTCTGATCATGTGTCTGATCATGTGTCTGATCATGTGTCTGATCACTCAGTGTTTGTGGAGAAGATCAGGCCTGCTGTGAATTAGCTCGAAGAGACAGGACTGCGCTTTCACATCATCACATCTGATGTCTAAAAGGTTCCCCCTCTTTCATCTGTCTCTTTCATGGTGTGTGTGTGTGTGTGTGTGTGTGTGGGTGTGTGTGTGTGTGTGTGTGTGTGTGTGTGAGATGAACCCAGTACGGTTTTCCTCATGTTTGATGTAAAGCAGATGTTCTCCATCAAGCAGGAAAATCACTTAATATCCATCCGTAACTTTGGGTGTAATTAGGAAATGACTTGTGACAGCGCAGTGATCAGTTTGGAATTAAATGAGTATCATGATGAAGTGGGGCTGTGTTTCTTTTCCTGTTTTTTTCTTCCCTCAGTTGTTTGCAAAATCACGCTAAATTAGCGTACTCTAAGCCAAATTGCGGAGGTTTGAGAGGCCACTGAAAGCGTTTCCTGTAGAAAACAATGTTCTTAAAGACCGCATCGTTTATGTTCTTAAAGAGGATCAGCTTAGATTAGTGACGGATCAATAGTTTTACTGTTTTATATCCGCTCTTAATCCTGAGATCGTTTCTCAGGAAATGATCAACACATGGTCCCTATGGCACTTACTAAGAAAACAAACACCTATTAAACCTATTTATAAAACATGAAAGCAGAAAAAAGCTGCATGGATCTTTACAGACTGTGTGTTTGTTTCTTCAATCGAAAATTCATTAAAAAATAAAGTGCTTTATAACGTTACAGAGCCTGATCAGAGCGAAGCTGTACACAGACAAGAGCTGCTGCTAAAACAAAAACCCGCTCGTGTGTGAGAGAGAAGCTGAAATCTGACGGGAGAGAATCAGATCTCAGATTTAATCTGTTGGACTTTTATTCAGGCTTAAAACCCAATCAAACCTTTCATTTCTGTATAAAAACACACACTGAGCTTATTTATCCATCCATTCATCCATCCATTGTCCATCCATTGTCTGTCCATCCATCCATCCATCCATCCATCCATCCATCCATCCATCCATTCATCCATCCATTGTCCATCCATTGTCTGTCCATCCATCCATCCATCCATCCATCCATTGTGCATCCATCTATTCATCAATCCATCCATCCATCCATTCATCCATCTATTTATCCATCCATCCATCTAACCATCCATCCATTTATCCATCCATCTATCCATCCATCTATCCATCCATCTATCCATCTATCCATCCACCTATCTATTCATCCATCCATCCTTTCATTTATCCATCCATCCATCCATCCATCCAGTTTCTTTATCCTACAGAGGTCAGAGGAAGCCTGGAGTTAATCCCGATTAATGGGGAAATGAGGAACGAGGTGGGGAACAGACAGTGTACACACACACACACACACACACACACACACACACACACACACATACACTACAGACTATTTAGTTGTTATTTGTTAGTCGGACTACAGCACATGTCTTTGGACTAGATTAGGAAACTGGAGAACAAAGAGGGAACTCCAGAAAAACAAGGAGAACATCTGATCTCCACACACCGGGCAGAGGAGGGACTCAAACCACCAACCCCAACCCCACCAACTCCACCTCTACCTGCTCCTGCTCCTATCTATCTATCTATCTATCTATCTATCTATCTATCTATCTATCTATCTATCTATCTATCTATCTATCTATCTATCTACTATCTATTACAGAATCACTAATTGTTAGATTTTTAGCATTATCACTTCTCCAGTCTCCATCCATATGAGAAAATACACCTTCTTCTTCTTCTTCTTCTTCTTCTTCTTCTTCTTCTTCTTTTATCTTTAGATGATTTTAATTACAGCTTCTGTCATCCTTTCGTTTTGTGAAAAACAAACTCAGAGCAAAAGATGAAAAAAGGGGGAAAAAATCCTGCTCCAGGCTCCGACTTCTGCTTTGATTTGTCCTGCTCTGAGATGGAGAGAGAGGCGGTGAGACGCAGAGACGTCTTTCATCAGCAAGTCTACACTAAAGCCTTCAGCTCTCTCTCTCTCACACACACACACACACACACACACACAGACACACACACA
>JAUCMX010000006.1:24359383-24401883 GCA_033459395.1 Hemibagrus guttatus
TCAGAAGTCTAAATCCAGGCAGTGTGTGAGTGTGATTTGTGTTCTCATAGGAAATGAAAGCTCCTCCTTATGAGAGAAGGAGAGGAGAGAGAGAGAGAGAGAGAGAGAGAGAGAGAATGAGGAGGTGGATGATCTCCGCCCACGGCTTTAAAGAACCTGGAACAGGTAGTAGATAAGAGGATAACACAAAAACACACACACACACACACACACACACACACACACACACACACACAGTGCCATCTGGTGGGGTAATTCTGATTCTTTCACACGAGACAGGATTCTGTATGTAATGGAGTTTGTTTTTAACATGTTTACTGTGTGTAGTGGTGTTAGTGTGTGTAATGGTGTTAGTGTGTGTAGTGGTGTTAGTGTGTGTAATGGTGTAAGTGTGTGTGTAGTGGTGTTAGTGTGTGTAATGGTGTTAGTGTGTGTGTAGTGGTGTTAGTGTGTGTAATGGTGTTAGTGTGTGTAATGGTGTTAGTGTGTGTGTAGTGGTGTTAGTGTGTGTAGTGATGTTAGTGTGTGTAATAGTGTTAGTGTGTGTAGTGCTGTTAGTGTGTGTGTAATGGTGTTAGTGTGTGTAATGACATTAGTGTGTGTGTAATGGTGTTAGTGTGTGTAATGGTGTTAGTGTGTGTTTGTAACATGTTTAGTGTGTGTAATGGTGTTAGAGTGTGTAATGGAGATAGTGTGTAATGGTGTGAATGTGTGTGTTTGTAACATGTTTAGTGTGTGTAATGGTGTTAGTTTGTGTAATGGTGTTGGTGTGTGTAATGGTGTTAGTGTGTGTAATGGTGTTAGAGTGTGTAATGGTGTTAGTGTGTGTGTTTGTAACATGTTTAGTTTGTGTAATAGTGTTAGTGTGTTTAATGATGTTATTGTGTGTGTAAGGGGAGTTAGTGTGTGTGTGTAATCGTGTTAATGTGTGTGTAATGGCGTTAGTATGTGTGTAATGGAGTTAGTGTGTGTGTAATGGTATTAGTGTGTGTAATGGTGTTAGTGTGTGTGTGTAATGGTGTTAGTGTGTAATGGAGTTAGTGTGTGTAATAGATAAGTGTGTAATGGTGGTAGTGTGTGTAATGGAGTTAGTGTGTGTGTAATGGAGTTAGTGTGTGTGTACTGGAGTTAATGTGTGTGTAATGGTGTTAGTGTGTGTGTAATGATGTTAGTGTGTGTAATGGTGTTAGTGTGTGTATAATGGAGTTAGTGTGTGTAATGGAGTTAGTGTGTGTGTAATGGAGTTAGTGTGTGTATAATGGTGTTAGTTTGTGTGTAATGGAGTAAGTCAGTGTGTAATGGTGTGTGTAATGGTGTTAGTGTGTGTGTAATGCTGTTAGTGTGTGTTTATAACATGTTTAGTGTGTGTAATGGTGTTAGAGTGTGTAATGGAGTTAGTGTGTGTGTTTGTAACATGTTTAGTGTGTGTAATGGTGTGAGTGTGTGTTTAATGGAGTTAGTGTGTGTAATGGTGTTAGTGTGTGTGTAATGGTGTTAGTGTGTGTAATGGTGTTAGTGTGTGTGTGTAATAACGTTAGTGTGTGTGTAATGGTGTTAGTGTGTGTGTAAAGCTGTTAGTGTGTGTAATGATGTTAGTGTGTGTGTAATGGTGTTAGTGTGTGTAATGGAGATAGTGTGTAATGGTGTTAGGGTGTGTGTTTGTAACATGTTTAGTGTGTGTAATAGTGTTAGTGTGTGTGTAATGGTGTTAGTGTGTGTGTGTAATGGTGTTAGTGTGTGTAATGACGTTAGTGTGTGTGTAATGGTGTTAGTGTGTGTTTGTAACATGTTTAGTGTGTGTAATGGTTTTAGAGTTTGTAATGGAGTTAGTGTGTGTAATGGTGGTAGTATGTGTGTTTGTAACATGTTTAGTGTGTGTAATGGTGTTAGTGTGTGTAATGGTGTTGGTGTGTGTAATGGTTTTTAGTGTGTGTGTAATGGTGTTAGTGTGTGTAATGGTGTTAGAGTGTGTAATGTTGTTAGTGTGTGTGTTTGTAACATGTTTAGTTTGTGTAATGGTGTGAGTGTGTGTTTAATGATGTTAGTGTGTGTGTGTGTAATGGAGTTAGTGTGTGTGTGTAATCGTGTTAATGTGTGTAATGGCATTAGTGTGTGTGTAATGGAGTTAGTGTGTGTGTAATGGAGTTAGTGTGTGTGTAAGGGAGTTAGTGTGTATAATGGTGTTAGTGTGTGTGTAATGATGTTATTGTGTGTGTAATGGAGTAAGTGTGTGTTTAATGGTGTTAATGTGTGTGTAATGGTGTTAGTGTGTGTAATGGTGTTAGTGTGTGTGTAATGGTGTTAGTGTGTGTAATGAAGTTAGTGTATGTGTTTGTAACATGTTTAGTGTGTGTAATATATAAGTGTGTAATAGTGTTAGTGTGTGTGTGTAATGGTGTTAGTGTGTAATGGAGTTAGTGTGTGTAATAGATAAGTGTGTAATGGTGTTAGTGTGTGTGTGTGTGTAATGGTTTTTAGTGTGTAATGGAGTTAGTGTGTGTAATAGATAAGTGTGTAATGGTGGTAGTGTGTGTAATGGAGTTAGTGTGTGTAATGGTGTTAGTTTTGTGTGTAATGGAGTTAGTGTGTGTAATGGAGTTAGTGTGTGTTTAATGGAGTTAGTGTGTGTATAAATGGTGTTAGTTTGTGTGTAATGGAGTTAGTGTGTGTGAAATGGTGTGTGTAATGGTGTTAGTGTGTGTTTATAACATGCTTAGTGTGTGTAATGGTGTTAGTGTGTGTAATGATGTTAGTGTGTGTGTAATGGTGTTAGTGTGTGTGTGTGTAATTGTGTTAATGTGTGTGTAATGGTGTTAGTGTGTGTAATGGTGTTAATGTGTGTGTAATGGTGTTAATGTGTGTGTAATAGTGTTAGGTGTGTGTAATGGTGTTAGTGTGTGTAATGGTGTTAGTGTGTGTGTGTAATAACGTTAGTGTGTGTGTAATGGTGTTAGTGTGTGTGTAAAGGTGTTAGTGTGTGTAATGATGTTAGTGTGTGTGTAATGGTGTTAGTGTGTGTGTAATGGTGTTAGTGTGTGTTTGTAACATGTTTAGTGTGTGCAATAGTGTTAGTGTGTGTGTAATTGTGTTAATGTGTGTGTAATGGTGTTAGTGTGTGTAATGGTGTTAGTGTGTGTGTGTAATAAAGTTAGTGTGTGTGTAATGGTGTTAGTGTGTGTGTAATAACGTTAGTGTGTGTGTAATGGTGTTAGTGTGTGTGTAATAACGTTAGTGTGTGTGTAATGGTGTTAGTGTGTGTGAAAAGGTGTTAGTGTGTGTAATGATGTTAGTGTGTGTGTAATGGTGTAAGTGTGTGTTTGTAACATTGGTTTTTAGTGTGTTTTAATGGTGTTAGTGTGTTTTAATGGTGTTAGTGTGTTTTGTAACATGTTTAGTGTGTGTAATAGTGTTAGTGTGTGTGTAATGGTGTTAGTGTGTGTGTGTGTAATGGAGTTAGTGTGTGTAATGGTGTTAGGGGTGTGTGTTTAATGGTGTTAGTGTGTGTGTAATGGAGTTAGTGTGTGTGTGTAATGGTGTTTGTGTGTGTAGTGGTGTTAGTGTGTTTTTTGTAACATGTTTTGTGTGTGTAATGGTGTTAGAGTGTGTAATGGAGTTAGAGTGTGTAATGGAGTTAGTGTGTAATGGTGTGAATGTGTGTGTTTGTAACATGTTTAGTGTGTGTAATAGTGTTGGTGTGTGTGTAATTGTGTTACTGTGTGTAATGGGGGTAGTATTTGTGTTTGTAACATGTTTAGTGTGTGTAATGGTGTTAGTGTGTGTGTAATGACGTTAGTGTATGTGTAATGGTGTTAGTGTGTGTTTGTAACATGTTTAGTGTGTGTAATGGTGTTAGTGTGTGTGTAATGGTGTTAGTGTGTGTTTGTAACATGTTTAGTGTGTGTAATAGTGTTATTTGTGTGTGTGTGTAATGGAGTTAGTGTGTGTAATGGTGTTAGTGTGGGTTTAATGATGTTAGTGTGTGTGTTTAATGGTGTTAGTGTGTGTGTAATGGAGTTAGTGTGTGTGTAATAACGTTAGTGTGTGTGTAATGGTGTTAGTGTGTGTAATGGTGTTAGTGTGTGTGTAATGACGTTAGTGTATGTGTAATGGTGTTAGTGTGTGTTTGTAACATGTTTAGTGTGTGTAATGGTGTTAGAGTGTGTAATGGTGTTAGTGTGTGTGTTTGTAACATGTTTATTGTAATGGAGTCAGTCTGTGTGTAATGGAGTAAGTGTGTGTTTAATGGTGTTAGTGTGTGTGTAATGGTGTTAGTGTGTGTATTGGTGTTAGTTTTGTGTGTAATGATGTTAGTGTGTGTGCAATGGAGTTAATTTGTTTGTATTGGTGTTAGTGTGTGTAATGATGTTATTGTGTGTGTAATGGAGTAAGTGTGTGTTTAATGGTGTTAGGGGTGTGTGTAATGGTGTTAGTGTGTGTAATGGTGTTAGTGTGTGTTTAATGATGTTAGTGTGTGTGTTTAATGATTTTAGTGTGTGTGTAATGGAGTTAGTGTGTGTGTAATGGTGTTAGTCTGTGTGTGTAATGGGTTTACTGTGTGTGTAATGGTGTTAGTGTGTGTAATGGTGTTAGAGTGTGTAATGGAGTTAGTGTGTGGTGGTTTTAGTGTGTGTATAATGGTGTTAGTGTGTGTAATGGTGTTAGTGTGTGTAATGGAGTTAGTGTGTGTGTGTAATAGAGTTAGTGTGTGTGTAATGGTGTTAATGTGTGTAATGGAGTAAGTGTGTGTTTAATGGTGTTAGTGTGTGTAATGGTGTTAGTGTGTGTAATGAAGTTAGTGTGTGTTTGAAACATGTTTAGTGTGTGTAATGGTGTTAGTGTGTGTGTAATGGAGTTAGTGTGTGTAATGGTGTTAGTGTGTGTGTGGTGGTGTTAGTGTGTGTAATGGTGTTAGTGTGTGTGTAGTGGTGTTAGTGTGTGTAGTGCTGTTAGTGTGTGTGTAATGGTGTTAGTGTGTCTAATGACATTAGTGTGTGTGTAATGGTGTTAGTGTGTGTAATGGTGTTAGTGTGTGTTTGTAACATGTTTAGTGTGTGTAATGGTGTTAGTGTGTGTAATGGAGATAGTGTGTAATGGTGTGAATGTGTGTGTTTGTAACATGTTTAGTGTGTGTAATGGTGTTAGTGTGTGTGTAATGGTGTTAGTTTGTGTAATGGTGTTAGTGTGTGTGTTTGTAACATGTTTAGTTTGTGTAATGGTGAAAGTGTGTGTTTAATGATGTTATTGTGTGTGTGTAATGGAGTTAGTGTCTGTGTGTAATCGTGTTAATGTGTGTGTAATGGCGTTAGTATGTGTGTAATGGAGTTAGTGTGTGTAATGGTGTTAGTGTGTGTGTAATGGTGTTGGTGTGTGTAATGGTGTTAGTGTGTGTGTAATGGAGTTAGTGTGTGTAATGGTGTTAGTGTGTGTGTGTAATGGTGTTAGTGTGTAATGGAGTTAGTGTGTGTAATAGATAAGTGTGTAATGGTGGTAGTGTGTGTAATGGAGTTAGTGTGTGTGTAATGGAGTTAGTGTGTGTGTACTGGAGTTAATGTGTGTGTAATGGTGTTAGTGTGTGTGTAATGATGTTAGTGTGTGTAATGGTGTTAGTGTGTGTATAATGGAGTTAGTGTGTGTAATGGAGTTAGTGTGTGTGTAATGGAGTTAGTGTGTGTGTAATGCTGTTAGTGTGTGTTTATAACATGTTTAGTGTGTGTAATGGAGTTAGTGTGTGTGTTTGTAACATGTTTAGTGTGTGTAATGGTGTTAGTGTGTGTGTAATGGTGTAATGGTGTTAGTGTAATGGTGTAATGGTGTTAGTGTGTGTGTAATGTTAGTGTGTGTGTGTGTAATAACGTTAGTGTGTGTGTAATGGTGTTAGTGTGAGTGTGTAATGGTGTTAGTGTGTGTTTGTAACATGTTTAGTGTGTGTAATAGTGTTAGTGTGTGTGTAATGGTGTTAGTGTGTGTAATGGAGATAGTGTGTAATGGTGTTAGGGTGTGTGTTTGTAACATGTTTAGTGTGTGTAATAGTGTTAGTGTGTGTGTAATGGTGTTAGTGTCTGTAATGACGTTAGTGTGTGTGTAATGGTGTTAGTGTGTGTTTGTAACATGTTTAGTGTGTGTAATGGTTTTAGAGTGTGTAATGGAGTTAGTGTGTGTAATGGTGTTAGTGTGTGTTTAATGATGTTAGTGTGTGTGTTTAATGATGTTAGTGTGTGTGTTTAATGGAGTTAGTGTGTGTGTAATGGTGTTAGTGTGTGTATTGACGTTAGTGTGTGTAATGGTGTTAGTGTGTGTTTGCAACATGTTTAGTGTGTGTAATGGTGTTAGCGTGTGTAATGGTGTTGGTGTGTTTAATGGTGTTAGAGTGTGTAATGGTGTTAGTGTGTGGTGGTTTTAGTGTGTGTGTAATGGTGTTAGTGTGTGTAATGGTGTTAGTGTGTTTAATGATGTTAGCGTGTGTGAAATGGTGTTAGTGTGTCTGTAATGGTGTTAGTGTGTGTAATGGTGTTAGAGTGTGTAATGGTGTTAGTGTGTGGTGGTTTTAGTGTGTGTTTGTAACATGTTTAGTGTGTGTAATGGTGTTAGTGTGTGTGTAATGGAGTTAGTGTGTGTAATGGTGTTAGTGTGTGTGTAATGGTGTTAGTGTGTAATGGTTTTAGTGTATGTGTAATGGAGTTAATGTGTGTAATAGATAAGTGTGTAATGGTGGTAGTGTGTGTAATGGAGTTACTGTGTGTGTAATGGAGTTAGTGTGTGTGTAATGGAGTTAGTGTGTGTGTAATGATGTTAGTGTGTGTGTCCTGGAGTTAATGTGTGTGTAATGGTGTTAGTGTGTGTGTAATGGAGTTAGTGTGTGTAATGGTGTTAGTTTGTGTGTAATGGAGTTAGTGTGTGTGTAATGGTGTGTGTAATGGTGTTAGTGTGTGTGTAATGCTGTTAGTGTGTGTAATGCTGTTAATGTGTGTGTAATGGAGTTAGTGTGTGTGTAATGGTGTTAGTCTGTGTAATGGAGTTAGTGTGTGTGTAATAGAGTTAGTGTGTGTGTAATGGTGTTAGTGTGTGTAATGGAGTTAGTGTGTGTGTAATAGAGTTAGTGTGTGTGTAATGGTGTCAGTGTGTGTAAGGGGAGTTAGTGTGTGTGTAATAGAGTTAGTGTGTGTGTAATGGTGTTAGTGTGTGTAATGGAGTTAGTGTGTGTAATGGAGTTAGTGTGTGTGTAATGGTGTTAGTGTGTGTAATGGAGTTAGTGTGTGTGTAATAGAGTTAGTGTGTGTGTAATGGTGTCAGTGTGTGTAATGGAGTTAGTGTGTATGTAATGGAGTTAGTGTGTGTGTAATGGAGTTAGTGTGTGTGTAATAGAGTTAGTGTGTGTGTAATGGTGTCAGTGTGTGTAATGGAGTTAGTGTGTGTGTAATAGAGTTAGTGTGTGTGTAATGGTGTTAGTGTGTGTAATGGAGTTAGTGTGTGTGTAATAGAGTTAGTGTGTGTGTAATGGTGTCAGTGTGTGTAATGGAGTTAGTGTGTGTGTAATAGAATTAGTGTGTGTGTAATGGTGTCAGTGTGTGTAATGGAGTTAGTGTGTGTGTAATGGAGTTAGTGTGTGTGTAATGGTGTCAGTGTGTGTAATGGAGTTAGTGTGTGTGTAATAGAGTTAGTGTGTGTGTAATGGTGTCAGTGTGTGTAATGGAGTTAGTGTGTGTGTAATGGAGTTAGTTTTGTGTGTAATGGTGTTAGTGTGTGTAATGGAGTTAGTGTGTGTGTAATGGTGTTAGTGTGTGTAATGGAGTTAGTGTGTGTTTAATAGAGTTAGTGTGTGTGTAATGGTGTCAGTATGTGTAATGGAGTTAGTGTGTGTGTAATGGTGTTAGTGTGTGTAATGGAGTTAGTGTGTGTAATGGAGTTAGTGTGTGTGTAATGGAGTTAGTGTGTGTGTAATAGAGTTAGTGTGTGTGTAATGGTGTTAGTGTGTGTAATGGAGTTAGTGTGTGTGTAATAGAGTTAGTGTGTGTGTAATGGTGTCAGTATGTGTAATGGAGTTAGTGTGTGTGTAATGGTGTTAGTGTGTGTAAGGGAGTTAGTGTGTGTAATGGAGTTAGTGTGTGTGTAATGGAGTTAGTGTGTGTGTAATAGAGTTAGTGTGTGTGTAATGGTGTCAGTGTGTGTAATGGTGTTAGTGTGTGTAATGGAGTTAGTGTGTGTAATGGAGTTAGTGTGTGTGTAATAGAGTTAGTGTGTGTGTAATGGTGTCAGTGTGTGTAATGGAGTTAGTGTGTGTGTAATAGAGTTAGTGTGTGTGTAATGGTGTTAGTGTGTGTAATGGAGTTAGTGTGTGTAATGGAGTTAGTGTGTGTGTAATAGAGTTAGTGTGTGTGTAATGGTGTCAGTGTGTGTAATGGAGTTAGTGTGTGTGTAATGGTGTCAGTGTGTGTAATGGAGTTAGTGTGTGTGTAATAGAGTTAGTGTGTGTGTAATGGTGTTAGTGTGTGTAATGGAGTTAGTGTGTGTGTAATGGAGTTAGTGTGTGTGTAAGGGGAGTTAGTGTGTGTGTAATGGATTTTAGTGTGTGTGTAATGGTGTTAGTGTGTGTAATGGAGTTAGTGTGTGTGTAATGGTTTTAAAGTGTGTGTAATGGAGTTAGTGTGTGTTTAATAGAGTTAGTGTGTGTGTAATGGTGTCAGTGTGTGTAATGGAGTTAGTGTGTGTGTAATGGAGTTAGTGTGTGTGTAATGGTGTTAGTGTGTGTAATGGAGTTAGTGTGTGTGTAATGGTGTTAGTGTGTGTAATGGAGTTAGTGTGTGTTTAATAGAGTTAGTGTGTGTGTAATGGTGTCAGTATGTGTAATGGAGTTAGTGTGTGTGTAATGGTGTTAGTGTGTGTAATGGAGTTAGTGTGTGTAATGGAGTTAGTGTGTGTGTAATGGAGTTAGTGTGTGTGTAATAGAGTTAGTGTGTGTGTAATGGTGTTAGTGTGTGTAATGGAGTTAGTGTGTGTGTAATAGAGTTAGTGTGTGTGTAATGGTGTCAGTATGTGTAATGGAGTTAGTGTGTGTGTAATGGTGTTAGTGTGTGTAATGGAGTTAGTGTGTGTAATGGAGTTAGTGTGTGTGTAATGGAGTTAGTGTGTGTGTAATAGAGTTAGTGTGTGTGTAATGGTGTCAGTGTGTGTAATGGAGTTAGTGTGTGTGTAATAGAGTTAGTGTGTGTGTAATGGTGTCAGTGTGTGTAATGGAGTTAGTGTGTGTGTAAGGGAGTTAGTGTGTGTGTAATGGTGTTAGTATGTGTAATGGAGTTAGTGTGTGTGTAATGGTGTTAGTGTGTGTAATGGAGTTAGTGTGTGTGTAATAGAGTTAGTGTGTGTGTAATGGTGTCAGTATGTGTAATGGAGTTAGTGTGTGTGTAATGGTGTTAGTGTGTGTAATGGAGTTAGTGTGTGTAATGGAGTTAGTGTGTGTGTAATGGAGTTAGTGTGTGTGTAATAGAGTTAGTGTGTGTGTAATGGTGTCAGTGTGTGTAATGGAGTTAGTGTGTGTGTAATGGTGTCAGTGTGTGTAATGGAGTTAGTGTGTGTGTAATGGAGTTAGTGTGTGTGTAATGGTGTTCATATTCTTCTCCTAATGAAAATGTAATATTAATACTGTGACTGTTTAATATTTTCTCTGATTGGCTGATCGCATGAATGCATGTGTTCCAGTGTTCCTAATAAAATGGCTGGTGAGTATATGGTCATTGTTCTGCTGTAGCATCATGATCCCTGATCCTGAGCAGGATAAGAGGGGAATGAAGATGAAAGTAATTCAGACATCTCCACCTAGTGGTGAAAACATAAAACAAGACACTACACCAAGGAACAAGTTCAGTTCTCATGCCACAGGCTCTTGATCCGCGGTCACCATGGTTACTGAATATCAATATAAATAGAGAGTGGAGTATTTTGGATTTAAAGATCCAATCCAACATGACCTCATTTTAATACAAGGATTGTTATGGGTATCTTCTCAGTCATTTATATGAAAAAAAAAAAAACTGTTTTTTGACAGATGAAAATATATTATTCTATATTCACCACCTAGTTTGGGCAGAGATAGGAACTGCAGCATGCAGTAATGAAGGTTCATTGGCACAGGAATCACACTGCCACTTACTGAGGAGTGGAACAGTGACAGGAGCAAGAGCCAACACACACCAAACTCCAATCCCCACACACACACACACACACACACACACATCAAACTCCAAACACACACACACATCAAACTCCAATCACACACACACATCAAACTCCTAACACACACATACACACACCAAAAAACCGGACACACACACACACAAACACACAAAACACACACACATCAAACTCCCACACACATATCAAAAATCCCAACACACACATGCACCCTGACCAGGAGATTGACAGCAACTGAAGATTTTCATGAATATTACAGAGGAACAACTTGCAGTTATATGCAGTTATTCCCAAACCACTGAGGGTCCTTACTGCAGTCACACACTCCTCTTTGTGCTGTCTAAAAAATCACTGATGTTCCATATGGTAGCTTCCTTTCCTCAGGAGAAAAATGAAAAGAAAAAAAAACTGCTGTAGAAAAAAAATGTAGAGAGAAATAATAATCGTTTCTAAAAGACAGGCATTAATAAGGTTTTGAATCCACTTCCTGATAGCACTTGTGTATAAAATGTGTACTCTGTACACCAATCCTATACCTCACTCATCTGTGGGAAACAAACATAACCGTAATTATGGAATCACCTGAAAACACTGAAACATCAACACACACACACACACATGCACACACACAGACATGTTGCACTTGGTGGGTGGTTTGTGCTGCAGCAGGAAGCCTGGGACTGAAAGGTTCTAATGTACACTGTGTGTGTTTCCCTCAGTCACTGTGATGGCATTTAGTGCTGCAAGCTATCATTTAAAAGATGATGTGAAACAAGCATGCAGGCACGGGCAGATAACCTTCCTGTAATTATCAGGATAAATACACACTCAGGATAAATACACACACACACACACACACACACACACACACACACGCACTCATATAGACAAATAGATTTAAATTCTGTTAAAAGAGGGGTGTATCCTAAATGAATTCTGATGTTAAATGGTAAATGAAATTAAGGTGAATTTATTCATCTGAGATTTAACTCAACAATACCATTTCACCTGAAAAAAATCCTCCAGTCTTTGTACATTTTCTGCTCATGTTTAGGACTAACGCTAATTAAGTTATCAAAAATAAAATATCCCACAAAATAGAACCGATATTTACCACGGGCTAGAATTCACCAGTTTATGGAATCCATGCTCATTTAATCTGACATTAGCATGGTAGACAAGCTAACATATACTATATTGCCAAAAGTTTTGGGACACCCCTCCAAACAATTGAATTCAGGTGTTGTTTTTCAGGGGTTGGGCTCGGCCCCTTAGTTCCAGTGAAAGGAACTCTTAATGCTTCAGCATACCAAGACATTTTGGACAATTTCATGCTCCCAATTTTGTGAAACAAATTTGGTGTAGAGGAACTTGACTGGCCTACACAGAGTCCTGACCTCAACTTGATAGAACACCTGTATGTACAAACTCAAACACATGCACACACACACACAAACTAATGAGCAAAATAGAGTTTTGATTTTTTTTATTTAAAAAAATTATATGATTAACAGTGGAATTGTTACGGCCGGCGGTGTCCGGCTGGATAGTAACAGACCCAACGTGAAGCTTCCGTGAAACATAAGGGGTTTATTAACATGAAACACGAGACATGAACATAACAGAAAACCGCGACACCACACTGGCCTAAATACAAACGAGGACTAGCAACTAAAGCAGACAAAGACAGGACTATAAATAGGAAACATAATCAGGAAACATTAGGAACAGGTGAAACATCAATCAACACACAATAGGACAGGGCAGGGCTTAACTAACACACATGGCCAAAACATAAACATAAACAGACGACATGACAACCCCTACTGAGGGCCCCCTAGTGGTTCACCCTCAGCCCTGCTACCCGTAACATCTCCCCCCTCTCAAAGGCGCGGCTCCCGACGCGCCAAACCCTAGCCCCTCCCAAAAAGTCCGGTCCAGCGATGGGTCCTGGGGAGGAGCTAGGAACGTAGAGAGGCCGGTGGGGGGAGCGAGGAGCAGGGCGAGGCACTTGGGGGGGGAGCGAGAAGCAAAAGCAAGGCGAGTGGGGGGAAGCGAGGACCAAGGCGAGGCAAGTGGGGGGAACGAGGATCAAGGCAAGGTACGTGGGGGGAGTGAGAAGCAGGAGCGAGACAAGTGGGGGGAGCAAAGGACCCGACGGCAAGGCCAAAGGGCTGGTACTCTCCTCCGCTGACAACAGGTGGGGCAGCGCCCCCATGGAAGCTACATCATGGGGCGACGCCCCCCACAGGAACATGGGCGGAGCGAGAGTCAGAGCAAACAAAAACAAAAAAAAATTCAAGGTCCGGGGCCCTGGCCGGAACTCTCCTCTGCTGGCGAGCATTGGGGCAACGCCCCCCACGGAAGCTACATCGTGGGGTGACGCCCCCCACCGGAACCTAGGCAGAGCGAGAGCCGGAAACAAAAACTTGAAACTCCGGCCCTTGGCCGGAACTCTCCTCCGCAAGATAAAAACGGGGCCACGCCCCCCACGGAAGCTACATCGTGGGGCGACACCCCCACGGGAACATGGACGGAGCGAGAAAAATCAAAATCCTCCAAAATCTAAATTTTCTGCCGAGTCCCTCCTCCTTTCCCTAACCACGGGCGGAGAGAGGGGCGGAATCAACAAAAAACCCCCCCGAAAAAACACCACTCCGACCCGGAGCGCAAAACGAAAAACCAAGCATAACAATAAAACCCGGAAACGAAAAAACTAACCTTCTCGCTGAAGCTTCGCGCTGGGTCTGTTCGGTTTGGGCTAGTCCTTCTGTTACGGCTGGCGGTGTCCGGCTGGATATAACAGACCCAACACGAAGCTTCCGTGAAACATAAAGGGGTTTATTAAACATGAAACACGAGACATGAACATAACAGAAAACCGCGACACCACACTGGCCTAAATACAAACGAGGACTAGCAACTAAAGCAGACAAAGACAGGACTATAAATAGGAAACATAATCAGGAAACATTAGGAACAGGTGAAACAGCAATCAACACACAATAGGACAGGGCAGGGCTTAACTAACACACATGGCCAAAACATAAACATAAACAGACGACATGACAACCCCTACTGAGGGCCCCCTAGTGGTTCACCCTCAGCCCTGCTACCCGTAACAGGAATAGTATGACTACATGATTTTAATTCATTATTAAAATATTTAATTATTGTTAACATGTTAAAGTAGGGGTGAGGCGGAGTGGAGTTTGCATGTTCTCCCCGTGCACACTCGGAGTACCCGGGGGTTTCCTCCGGTTACTCCGGTTTCCTCCCCTGGTCCAAAGACATGCATAGTAGGTTGATTGGCATTTCTAAATTGTCTAGAGTGTTTGTGTGCTCCCTGCAATGGGTTGTCACTCCGTCCAGGGTGTATCCTGCCTCGATGCCCAACGATGCCTGAGATAGGCACAAGCTACCCGTGACCCGAGAATAGATCGGATAAGCGGTAGACAAGGAATGAATGTTAAAGTTGCACTCTTCTCTGGCTAACTTTAAGGGGGCGGTGCCCTAGCTCCCCCTATTGACCGGCCGCCACTGATTATAACAATTATTATTATTATATTCTTCTTACATAAGTTTCTCCAGTTTTCTACCAAGAGTCTCATTACTGTAGAGTAAGCCTCTCTCATTATTGTACAGTGTGCTCTTGTTACCACTAAATGGACCCAGAGATCGATGTTCAGTGGTCAGTTATCAGGTTTGAGCAGTGTGACGAGTGTTACAACGCAGTCACGGCATTAACAGCGCCGTAATTTACTTTCATTAAAGCAGCTCTAGATTTCCAGCAACAAAAGTATATTACTTAATAAACTGCACATGCTGTGGCATGACACGGTACTGATGGGCATCAATCAATCAATCAATCAACCAATCAATCAGTCAGTTCTACAACCTCGTTTCCAGAGAGCTGTCAATTAAGCAGCACTATAACACTATAAATAACAAAACACGGCTGAGTTCAGGACTTTGATTGGTCAGAAGGTGTTGATTATTTTTCTAGAACAGCAGCTCGGAGTAGAACAGGTTTCTATTAATGCACTCGTTATTAAATACTTTAGCATTTCTATGGTAACAGCTGATTCACAGGGGCGTGTATGGGCCACATAAATGGGTATGAAAAGAAAAGAATCTCCTTGTTGCTGTAGGTGAATTTTTCCTTGTTTATTTTCTATTTATGAAGGAAGGAGCCTCCAGTGTCAGCAGTTTATTAGAGTATGATGTCTGCTGTGTTACTGTAACTCTATTCTGTACTCCACCTTGTCAGTGACTGTCCTTTAACAGCATGTACATTTGTTTTAAGATTTTAATCTAGCCATGGGGGTCACAGTCCAGTGATTTCTGTGCCGGTCCCTGGCCCGGATAAATAGAGAGGATTGTGTCAGGAAGGGCATCGGTCATAAAACATTGTCAAATTTAACCATGCTAATTGTCAGTACTCTGAATTTCATACTGGATCAGTCGAGGCCAGGGTTAACAACAACTGCCCGGAAATTGGGCTACTGTTGGTTGAAGAATTAGAGGAGGGAGGAGAGTGTGCAGAAGAGGAAATGTAAGAGTGTAGGAATGAGAATAGGAACTCTGAATGTTGGTACTATGACAGGGAAAGGCAGAGAGCTGGCTGATATGATGGAGAGAAGGAAGGTGGATATACTGTGTGTACAGGAGACCTGGTGAAAGAGTAGCAAGGCTCGTAGTATAGGAGCAGGATTCAAGCTGTTTTATTAAGGTGTAGATAGTAAGAGAAATGGGGTAGGTGTGGTCCTGAAGGAGGAGTTTGTGAGGAATGTTCTGTAGGTGAAAAGAGTGTCAGACAGGGTGATGAGTCTGAAGTTAGAGATTGAAGGGGTGATGTTGAATGTAGTTAGTGGTTATGCCCCACAGGTGGTTGTGAGTTAGAGGAGAAAGAGAGATTCTGTAGTGAATTAGATGAGGTGATAGAGAGTATTCCCACGGGTGAGAGAGTGGTGATAGGAGTAGATTTTAATGGACATGTTGGTGAGGGGAACAGGTGATGAGGAGGTGATGGGCAAGTTTGGAGTTTGGAGAGAAGGACAGATGGTAGTGGACTTTGCTAAGAGGATGGACACGACTGTGGTTAACACTTATTTTCAGAAGAGGGAGGAGCATAGAGTGACTTACAAGAGTGGAGGTAGGAGCACACAGGTAGACTAAATCCTATGTAATCAGAAAGAGATTAGTGACTGTAAAATGGTAGTGGGAAAGAGTGTAGCCAGACAGCATAAGATGGTGGTGTGTAGGATGACTTTGATGGTTTGTAAGAAGAAGAGGTCAGAGATAGAGATAGAGAAGAAAACCAAGTGGTGGAAGCTGAAAAAGGAGGAATGTTGTGAGGAATTTAGACAGACGTTGAGGCAGGCTCTGGGTGGTCAGGTAGTGCTGCCAGATGACTGGGAAACTACAGCAGAAGTGATCAGGGAGACAGAAAGAAAGGTGCCTGGTGTGTCATCTGGAAGGAGGAAAGTAGATAAGGAGACTTGGTGGTGGAATGATGAAGTTCAGGATAGTATCCAGAGGAAGAGGTTAGCCAAGAAGTGGGACATGGACAGGACTGAAGAGAATAGACAGGAATACAATGAGTTACAGCTCAGAGTGAAGAGGCAGGTGTCTAAGGCCAAGCAGAAGGCATATGACGAGTTGTACACTAGTTTAGACACTAGAGAAGGACAGAAGGACTTGTACAGGTTAGCTAGGCAGAGGGATCGAGATGGGAAGGATGTGCAGCAAGTTAGAGTTATTAAGGATAGAGATGGAAGGGTGCTCACAAGTGAGGAGAGTGTACAGAGGAGATGGAAAGAGTACTTTGAAGAGCTGATGAATGAGGAAAATGAGAGGGAAAAAAGAGTAGAAGGGGTGAACTCTGTGGAACAGAAAGTAGATAAGATTAGAAAGGATGAAGTCAGGAAGGCTTTGAAGAGGATGAAAAGTGGAAAGGCAGTTGGTCCTGACGACATCCCGGTGGAGGTCTGGAAGTGTCTGGAAGAGGCAGCAGTGGAATTTTTAACTAGTTTGTTTAACAAAGTTTTAGAGTGATAGGATGCCTGAGGAATGGAGAAGAAGTGTGTTAGTGCTGATTTTTAGGAATAAGGGTGAGTTGCAGCGACCATAGGGGGATAAAGTTGATGAGCCATACAATGAAGCTATGGGAAAGAGTAGTGGAAGCTAGGTTAAGGAAGGTAGTGGAAATTTGTGAGCAGCAGTATGGCTTCATGCCCAGAAAGAGCACAACAGATGCAATTTTTGCTCTGAGAATTTTGATGGAGAAGTATAGGGATGGTCAGAGGGAGTTGCACTGTGTGTTTGTAGACTTGGAGAAAGCGTATGACAGGGTGCCAAGAGAAGAGCTGTGGTACTGTATGAGGAAGTCAGGAGTAGCAGAGAAGTATGTCAGAGTGGTGCAGGACATGTATGAGAGGAGCAGGACAGTGGTGAGGTGTGCTGTAGGTCAGACAGAGGAGTTCAAAGTGGAGGTGGGACTGCATCAGGGATCGGCTCTGAGCCCCTTCCTGTTTGCTATGGTGATGGACCAGTTGTTAGAGGAATTCAGACAGGAGTCTCCTTGGACAATGATATTTGCAGATGACATTGTGATCTGTAGTGAGAGCAGGGAGCAGGTGTAGGAAAACCTGGAGAGGTGGAGGTTTGCGCTGGAGAGAAGAGGAATGAAAGTAAGTCGTAGTAAGACTGAGTACATGTGTGTGAATGAAAGGGAGGGAAGTGGAACAGTAAGGTTACAGGGTGAAGAGGTGAATAAGGTACAGGAGTTTAAGTACTTGGGGTCAACAGTCCAGAGTAATGGAAAGTGTGGTAAAGAGGTAAAGAAGCGAGTGCAGGCAGGTTGGAATGGGTGGAGAAAGTTGTCGGAAGTTCTGTGTGATAAGAAAATATCAGCGAGAATCAAGGGGAAGATGTACAAGACAGTGGTGAGACCGGCCATGCTGTATGGTTTAGAGACAGTGTCACTGAGGAAGAGACAGGAGTCAGCGCTAGAGGTAGCAGAGCTGAAGATGTTGAGGTTCGCTTTGGGAGTGACAAGGTTGGACAGGATTAGGAACAAGTACATCAGAGGGACAGCTCATGTTGGACGTTTGGTGGACAAAGATAGGGAGGCCAGATTAAGATGGTTTGGACATGTTCAGAGGAGGGAGAGTGAGTATATTGGTAGGAGAATGTTGGACATGGAGTTGCCAGGCAGGAGGCAAAGAGGAAGGCCAAAGAGGAGGTATATGGATGGAATAATTGAGGATATGAAGCTAGTGGGTGCAAGTGTTGAGGATGCAAAAGATAGGGATAGGTGGAGAGAGATGATTTGCTGTGGCAACCTCTGAAGGGAAAAGCCAAAAGAAGAAGAAGAAGACATTTGTTTTATAATTTTATTTTTTAAAGAATGATGTAATACTCTTATAAAGCGCTGCCACGCCATGTCACGAGTCTCACTTCAAACCGTGTGTTTTGAAGTGGAGGGAACCTGTTAGTTTTTATATTACTAGGGTTATGGTTAGTGTTAGGGTTAGTAATGTGTTCCTCTCACCACTAGATGGACCCAGAGAGTTAATTTTCAGATAGTCATCAACGCAGTGAATATGAAGGGGAATTAATATGAAGAGTCTCTCATTTTTTTCTGTGTGTTATCGATATCGATATAAGACAGGTGTCAGTAAGGCAGTGCCAGCAAGGCAGGTGTCAGGAAGGCAGGTGTCAGTAAGACAGGTGTCAGTAAGGCAATTGAAGGTAAGGCTGGTGTCAGTAAGACAGGTGTCAGTAAGGCAGGTGCTGGTAAGGCAGGTGTCAGTAAGACATGTGTCAGTAAGGCAGGTGTAGGTAAAACAGGTGTCAGTAAAGCAGGTGTAGGTAAGACAGGTGTCAGTAAGACAGGTGTCAGTAAGACAGGTGTTAGTAAGGCAGTGCCAGTAAGGCAGGTGTAGGTAAGGCAGGTGTCAGTAAGACAGGTGTCAGTAAGGCAGGTGTAGGTAAGGCAGGTGTCAGTAAGGCAGGTGTAGGTAAGGCAGGTGTCGGTAAGGCAGGTGTGGGTAAGGCAGGTGTCAGTAAGACATGTGTCAGTAAGGCAGGTGTAGGTAAAACAGGTGTCAGTAAGGCAGGTGTAGGTAAGACAGGTGTCAGTAAGGCAGGTGTCACCAAGGCAGGTGTCAGTAAGGCAGTGTCAGCAAGGCAGGTGTCATTAAGGCAGGCTTCAGTAAGGCAGGTGTCAGTAAGGCAGGTGTCAGTAAGGCAGGCTTCAATAAGGAAAGTGTAGGTAAGGCAGGTGTCAGTAAGGCAGGTGTCAGTAAGGCAGGTGTAGGTAAGGCAGTTGTCAGTAAGGCAGGTGTATGTAAGGCAGGTGTAGGTAAGGCAGGTCTCAGTAAGACATGTGTCAGTAAGGCAGGTGTAGGTAAAACAGGTGTCAGTAAAGCAGGTGTAGATAAGACATGTGTCAGTAAGGCAGTGTCAGCAAGGCAGGTGTCAGTAAGGCAGTGTCAGCAAGGCAGGTGTCAGTAAGGTAGGTGTAGGTAAGGCAGGTGTCAGTAAGGCAGTGTCAGTAAGGCAGTGTCTGTAAGGTAGGTGTAGGTAAGGCAGGTGTCAGTAAGGCAGTGTCAGTAAGGTAGGTGCAGGTAAGGCAGGTGTCAGTAAGGTAGGTGTAGGTAAGGCTGGTGTAGGTAAGACAGGTGTCAGTAAGGCTGGTGTAAGTAAGACAGGTGTCAGTAAGGCAGGTGTAGGTAAGACAGGTGTCAGTAAGACAGGTGTCAGTAAGGCAGGTGTCAGTAAGGCAGTGCCAGCAAGGCAGGTGTAGGTAAGACAGTGCCAGCAAGGCAGGTGTAGGTAAGGCAGGTGTCAGTAAGACAGGTGTCAGTAAGGCAGTGTCAGCAAGGCAGGTGTCAGTAAGGAAAGTGTAGGTAAGGCAGGTGTCAGTAAGGCAGGTGTAGGTAAGGTAGGTGTAGGTAAGGCAGGTGTCAGTAAGGCAGGCTTCAGTAAGGAAATGTAGGTAAGGCAGGTGTCAGTAAGGCAGGTGTAGGTAAGGCAGGTGTCAGTAAGGCAGATGTAGGTAAGGTAGGTGTAGGTAAGGCAGGTGTAGGTAAGACAGGTGTCAGTAAGGCAGGTGTAGGTAAGGTAGGTGTAGGTAAGGCAGATGTCAATAAGGCAGGTGTCAGTAAGGCAGGTGTCAGTAAGGCAGGTGTAGGTAAGGCAGGTGTCAGTAAGGCAGGTGTAGGTAAGGTAGGTGTAGGTAAGGCAGGTGTCAGTAAGGCAGATGTCAGTAAGGCAGGTGTAGGTAAGGCAGGTGTAAGTAAGGCAGGTGTCAGTAAGGCAGCTGTACGTAAGGCAGGTGTCAGTAAGGCAGCTGTACGTAAGGCAGGTGTCAATAAGACAGGTGTCAGTAGCAAAGTTTCTCCTCGCACAGAGTTTATGTTTAACAACAGATGCCTCTGAGCAGAAAGAGATGAGTGTGTGAGAAAAAAACACAGCGTTGTCAGCATATTAATGTTCTCAAAATATGCTGTGTGGTACAACAGTTTCAGGAAAATCTAAATGGGTCACACACACACGCACACACACACACACACACACACACACACACACACACACACACCCCCAACGCTAGTGCAGATCAGAGACACAGTTGAGTTTTACCAGCCACAGAGAGGGCACAGAATCAGAATTGATGATACAGAGGAGTCGTTGATTGACAGAAATAGGCAGAGATTTCAGCTGGACGCAGTGAGGTAATAGGTACATGACCAGTGGGGTAACAGGTACATGACCATTGGGGCAAATAATCTGTAGACCTTAAGTCAGTCAATATTAGTATTTTATCCTGCTGACCGATCAACACTAACAGGTGTTTAAAAACCTTCTAGTATATAAAAAAATATTAAATGTTTAATACCTTGTATTATTTTACTATATGGAAGAAAAATGTTGTGTGTGTAATTACGCTGCTGTTTTATTAAATCTGATTTGGGGGGTCATTAAAAAACAGGTTTGAATAATTCAAAGCAATACCAGTTATGTTTCATGCTTTATAAAATAAAATAAAAAAAAGTGACAGAAATTTAGTTCAATAAAACTTTAGAAAGTTAGTAACTCATGGAACAAGAACAGCTTCATATTTTTCTTTTCGTTCAGCCGCTCACTTTGACATTTCATGTGTGACCATAGCGACCGCTGACCAATCACAGAGCAGCGAGCTCCGCTAGGGGGCGTGGCTAGTTCCGGAGAAGCGGTGGAGTTTAAAAAAAAAAAAAAAGAAAAGAAAAAAAAAAATCCCACAGCGCTTCCAGACCAGCTGCGCGAGAGGAGGAGAGCTCGCGCGTCACGGAGGAGCGTCGGTATGTGTGTTCTCGCGCCGTGTTCGGTGAACGGGATTACGTGTTAATGCTCCGCGTGCCCTGACTGAACTGAAGATGGACGAATCGTCGCTGTTGGATTTACTGGAGTGCTCGGTGTGCCTGGAGCGGCTGGACGCGAGCGCCAAGGTGCTCCCGTGCCAGCACACGTTCTGCCGCCGCTGCCTCGAGAGCATCGTGAGCTCGCGACGCGAACTGCGCTGCCCCGAGTGTCGCGTGCTCGTTGACTGCGGCGTCGACGATTTACCGGCCAACATCCTGCTCGTGCGCCTCCTGGACGGCCTGAAGCACCGCGCGCCCGTGCGGCCGTTAGGCACCGCGTCGCCCCCCGGTACCGCGGTCCGGGACTCGCCCAGCGCCACGCGCAGCTCTCCAGTCAAGGTTTGTGCATCACGGCGGTTTTACCGGAAGATCCGCGATGAAGCGCTTGTGCGTGTTTACACCGCGACGCAGAAGTTGAGCGATGCTGCCGTTATGTCACGTCAAACTGACCGGCGATGTGGCCACGTCCCAAACCGCATACTGGTCTAATAAATAGTACGGTATCCATGGTGACGTAAATCTCTTACTACACGTATTACACAGAACAAATTAAGAGCGTTGGGACGTAGTCATGGTAACCATATAGCGCTGTACTGTTTCACACATACTATAAATAGGGGTAGTGTGCTGGTGTAGTATGTAACCATGGTGACGTGAAGGTGGGAAAGTATCTTCACGTACCTACTTAGTACGGAAGCGTGCAGTTTGGGGTGTAGTCATAGTAACCGAATGGCGCTGGTAATGAAGGCATGCTGATGTAGTAAAGCGTGTATATTATTTTTTTAGTGATGTAGCCGGACTGTTCTGACACACTGTTAACAAGGTTAGTGTACTGGTTTGGTCTGTAACCATGGTGACGTGAAGGCGTTAAAGAATCTCCACATACTTACTTAGTGCACAAGTTTGGGACGTAGTCATGGTAACCGAATGGCGATATACTATATTACATGTTATTAATAGGGCTACTATGCAGAGTTGGAACGTATCCATGGTGATGTGAAGGTGTTAAGGTATTTTTATGGTTCAGGATGTTGTCATGGTAGCTGAATGTTACTGGACTATAGATACAGGTAGTATGCTGGGTTGGTGTTTAGCCATGAAACCTTGATGGTGGTGTACTGGTTTTATTACTACTACTATTCAGGACAGATAGTGTGCCTGGCTGGGATGTTTCCATGGCAACCAGAGGTCACATACATCCTTTACTGAGGCCCAAGAGCATCTCACAGATTGTTTCAGTGCTTCAGATTGTTTCAGTGTTACGTGTGACCTGGTTATCTAGCGTTAGCTAGCTAGTTTGTTGATGTCAATTTTATGTGAGTTACACAGGTGTGATAAAGCAATATAAATGAGGCATGTTACCTAATTAGTAGGTGAAGCCTGTTCAGTGATTAAAATTAGTTCACTGATATGATAGTGACTTACCTCAAAGATGGAGCTCATCAGACCAAATGTATTCATCCTAACTGCCTGCAACAGAAAATAAACGATAGAAAAAGAGTTTATTATTTTCTGATTCTCACAACAAACAGCACAGCGCAATTTTAGAAGACAAACCCACATTTTAGAATAATGTATATGCCCCACCCCTGCTGTACAGTAGCAGCTCGTTAGCAGTAACGGTCTCCCACTGACGACAATGTGGCTCTCCGTCACCGACACTCGACATCAGCTCTAACACGTACGCCATAAACACACAGCACCTCGCTGTTTACATTATCACCTTCAGGTACAGCAGACTTCCTGTTTTAGAAGGAAATGCAGAATCACAGCACTGCTCTCAAACCATATCCTACTCAGAAATCTCATAAGTAGCATAAACAGTGCTTACACTAACCGCAGACATGTTGTGTTTTCAGGTGTCTGTGTTACACTGATCAGTGTTCAGCTGTAAATACTGTTATTATGTGTGTACAGTATGGTGTTGAGGACATGTAACTAAAATCTGGATTCCCAGACAGCTGCAAAACGATTAAACGCTGTTACTGACTTAAACTCGTAACACACACACGGATTCTCTCTCTCTCTCTCTCTCTCTCACACACACACACACACACACACACACACACGCACACACGCGCGCGCGCGGATACACACGCACATATATGGATTCACACACACACACACACACACACACACACACACACATGAATTCAGACACACACACATGGTTACATATATACACACACACACACACACACACAGACACACACACAGATTCTCTCTCTCTCTCTCTCACACACTCACACACACACGGGGATACACACGCACACATGGATTCACACACACACACACACACACACATGGATTCACACACACACACACACACACACACACAGATGAATTCAAACACACACACACATGGATACATATACACACACACACATGGATACACACACACACAGATACACACACAGACACACATGGATTCACACATAGACACACACACACAGATTCTCTCTCTCTCTCTCACACACACACACACAACACACAGATTCTCTCTCTCTCTCTCATACACACACACACACACACACACACACACACACACGGATACACACAGAAGAGGAGTGAGGCTAATTTATTACTATATTTTACACAGAAGTAGTTTTCCTCTCAGAATAGAGACTTCTGGACGTTTTTCTGAGGTAAAAGTCGAGAGTGATGGAGGAGAACGTTCAAAATTTGTCAAACTAATAAAAAAATGTCTGGTTTGGTGATTTGTGGTAAATTTATGCTTCTGTTTTTGTTTTTAATGGAAACACTATGGACTTGGTGAGCTTTATTGTGAATGCTAAACACAGCTAATCTTAAAGGTTTGCTAATACTAAAATTGATGGATGGTAGCATGCAAACAGCAGACGGTTAACCTGCTGACCAGGACTGTGTCCAAGTAGCTAATATCATCATCATCATCATCATCATCATCATCATCATCATCATAACACTTGTGTCTAAGTAGCTAATAGGAATAAATAAAGTTTTTTTTTCCGGAAGAGCTGGAGGAAGTGTCTGAGGAGAGGGAAGTCTGGGCATCCCTGCTTAGACTGCTGCCCCCGTGACCCGGCTCCGGATAAGCGGAAGACAATGAATGAATGAAAGATTTTTTTAAGGTAGCTGAATGCTAACTGACACCAGCTAACACTGTTTGCTAAATTGTAGCTCAAAGCATATGGTTAAAACTTTAAATTTAACTTATTATTAACAATTATTCAGTCAGTTTCCGAACAAAAAGTTTTAATTCTTTGACAGAGAAAACAGTTTTATTTCCATTTCACTTTATAAAACTGCATTATTACGGCAAATTAAGTTACAGTGTTAGTCTTTTCATTCATAAAATAAACACAGACATAAATAAACCAGTAAACATGCCACTAAACACTTCAAGCATTCTTGTGATTTATTGCAACAGATTCATTTCATTATTTCAGACCAGTAGCTGCTTTTAGATCGGACACTGTCTGATCAGATCACGTTTCATTACCTGCTAATACAAGCTAACGCTAGCGCTAACGCTAAACAGTGAGCACTTATGGTGGAGTTAATACTCTGCAGTTTGGAACAGAGCCCTTGACTCTGTGTGCGTGTGCGTGTGCGTGTGCGTGTGTGTGTGTGTGTGTGTGTGTGTGTGTGTGTTCTGCTGAAGACAACAAAAGATCTTCATCATGCCCAAACTCGTCATTTAAACAACCCCCAGCATCCTAATAGCTTCTCAGGGTGGCTATCTACATGCGTACACACACACAGACATAAGCACACATACACAGACATACACACACATGCGTACACACACACACACACACACATACATACACACACACACACACACTTTGATTAAAGGGAGCACTCATCAAGAAGGTCAAGCAGTGGAGGAGGAATTGCTGATGCAGGCATTTTTCATATTGCACCTTGAGAGTGTATTGAAAGTGCCTACAAGACACATACACACACACACACACATGCTCAGAGACATTTTTTAAGGTTTCTTCATTCAGGTATTTTTACTGACATTTTGAAAGGAGCTGCACAGACACGGCGTTATGTTAAAGTGCTAATAGTTTCAGCTGCTTTGGTGATGTGGCCTGTTAGCTGATGAAAGTCATGAAGACGTTGAGAAAAAGAAGAAAGCTGAAGTGGCGTGAAGTGCATTAGAAGTTTCCTTTTTTCACGTTAAGGGCTCATGTCCTGGAGCAGCAGGAAACAACAGCGCTGAGGCTCATAAACTACGACAGAGAGGACATTAATATGTTTTAGCACCAGAGGAGCGAGAGATGAAATATCACTTCCACCTTCTCTTGTCCTTGAGGCATAATCGCAGCTCTCTGAGTTATGATACGTCCGAAAACACATCAGCCTTCGTCTTCGCTACTTAGCAGCACTGCATGCTGTTGGCCGAGTGTGTGTTTAAATGTAATAGCAGCGCGAGTGCTCACACGCTCACTAAATCTCCTCTTCGACTTTAATCTGTTATTCACTTCTCCATCTCTTCATCACTTTTTAACTCAGTCTTCAGGTCTAAATCCACCTTCCTCTTTCTTCTTCTCCATGTCTTCTTACTCCTTTTCTCTCCTTGGTGCCGTGACCCGGATGGTGCTCCAGTAATTTACAGCATTGTTTATGAACAAAAAAAAGGTTTGAGTTCTTTCTCTCTGAGATGTTGGAGATGGAGTCAATAGATGAAGAGTAGATGAACTTCCTCTCAGTGTTTTCGCTCTTGCTGATTGTTCTCCTGTTACATGAACATGACCACTGAAGCTGGAGAATGCAGGGAAAGATTCCTGGAAACCATCCTCTCTCTCCACTCCTTTACCTGCTTCACTCTGTGTGTGAGAAACATCACAGCAAACTGAATATCTTAAATATGGTCTTTTCTAAAATTTCAATCAACCAAACCTGCTTCTAGATATTTTACTGAGAGGCTGAAACAGTTCTGCACTTTTGCAAGCTGATCTGAAGAAACTCAAAAATAGTGTGAAGATCAAACCATCTTTCTCTCTCTCTCCCTCTCCCTCTCTCTCTCTCTCTCCCTCTCTTCCTCCCTCTCTCGCATTCTCTCTCTCACTCCGTTCCACTTAAACTGACAGGAAACATACATAAGTTGTGTTTTACTGATGTACATACACCGATCAGTCATAACATTATGAGCAGTGAGAGGTGAAGTGAATAACACTAATTATCTCCTCATCATGGCACCTGTTAGTGGGTGGGATATATTAGGCAGCAAGTGAACATTTTGTCCTCAAAGTTGATGTGTTAGAAGCAGGAAAAAAGGCAAGTGTAAGGATTTGAGCGAGTCTGACAAGGGCCAAATTGTGATGGCTAGAAGACTGGATCAGAGCATCTCCAAAACTGCAGCTCTTGTGGGGTGTTCACAGTCTGCAGTGGTCAGTATCTATCAAAAGTGGTCCAACGAAGGAACAGTGGTGAACCGGCGACAGGGCCATGGGCGGCCAAGGCTCATTGATGCACGTGGGGAGCGAAGGCTGGTTCTGATCCAGTGTTAATTTTGACATCTATTTTTTATTTAATCTTAGTCTTTATCTTCAGACGAAAATTATTAACATTTTTGTCTTTCATACTTTTTGTCAAGTTTTAGTCATTAGTTTTAGTCAAACTGCAGTTACCAGCTTTAATTTTGTTAATTTTCTATGTAGTATTTTGACAAAAATATTCATTATAATTTTTCTCTCTTTAGACCAATTAATATTATGAGAAATTTGAATCAAGATAACAAGCTATATTGACACTGGACTCTTAGCACTTGTGCAGCTCCACATATCCCTTTTTCTTAGCTGGAGATCAGCCTGCTGTGCTGCCCTTGCTCATTTATAAGGTAGGATCATTCATTAAGTATAGGTAAAAGTGGTCAATAGTTCAAGTATCAAGTAAAAACCAAATATGTTTTCTTTAGCTGTTATGGAAAAACTGCATTTATTTTCTGAAACTTCAAATAAATGTGCAATAAACAGACAGATGTTCAAAAGCACCTGAACATATATTACTAACATACCTTTGTCTTCCAACAGTATTTACTGTATAATAACTATTAAGGGTGTACATTTAGAGGCAAAATAGCATTTTTAATGAAATCTGTCAACTCAGATATGGGAGCGTCAACTTTCTCCAGAATGTAAATAGGGAAAAAATCGAGGAAAAAATCATGTAGTGTATTCCAGCCTTAAGCATACTTACATGGGCAATAACTTAAGCAATTTCCAAATCCATCTGTCATTTTAGAAACAGCTTGCTATCTGCATGCTATAAAGTTAGTACAACAAATAGGCTATGGCCTAAATAATCTTGCTACAGCACATGGTACAGATTTCATTAGAAACAAGTGAATGCTGCAGAAAACCCGTACTGTTGTACAATATATAATTAAGCATTGTACATTGATGAAGCCTGGCTCAGAACTATGCAGTAAGGCTAGCTAACTGACGTTAATTAATAGAAAGCTAAAACGTAAAACTTGCTAGCGAATCTCCCTGTGGACATATCCAGTAACACTGACCTAACGTTACTTAAATAAGACTAAATAGTTGACTTTCCGTGACAGAAGCTGCATAAATAGCAGGGTGACGCTCCTTCAGATGCCTCTTAAGATTTGTGGTATTATGTCTGTCTATTTTATAGCCACAGGGCTTCTCTCCGTTTTCTGTGACAGTGCACAATCTTTTTTTTTTTTTCAGAGGAATTATAACAGAAATGCCTCCATATATCAGTTCTTCATTTTCTTCCTAAAGCTTCAGGTGCTGAAGCCATTGCAGCTCGCCAGTCCAGTTGGAGTTTATGTAGCCTACCTGCTAACTGTCTGAGATGCAAATGCCCCTTATCCAGTCCAGTGACAGGGACACACATTTTGAAAGACGGTGAGCCTATACAAAGAGATAATTTATTTTCAATGTACGATACTCCTAAAAAAAAGCATTTTATTCCAGTCTCGTCTTGTTAATAAAGAAACGTCTTAAATTTTGTTATAGTTTTTATCATCAGATATTAGTTTCGTCTTAGTCTCGTCTCATCTTAGTCACAGAAAAAATGGTCGTTAACGGATATGTTTCGTCATTGTCTTCGTTAACGGAATTAACACTGTTCTGATAGAAAGGTGTCAGAATACACATTGCATCACAGTTTGTTGTGTATGGGGCTGCATAGCCGCAGACCAGTCCGGATTCCTATGCTGACCCCTGTGCACCGTTGAAAGCACCAACAATGGGCACGTGATCATCAGAACTGGACCACGGAGTAATGGAAGAAGGTGGCCTGGACTGATGAATTACGTTTTATGTATATGTATATTTATATATATATATGTTAGCACTAGCTGCTGCTGAGGTAAACTTCCCTGTTGTCCCTTAGTGTAGCCGGCTAGCTGACAGAGCTTTGAGTATCAGCTGCACTGCTACGTGCTGAAGATTCTGTAAAATACATTCGGCTAGCAGAACCATCAATTATCATTCATTCATTCATTCATTCATTCATTCATTGTCTACCGCTTATCCGATCTACACTCGGGTCACGGGGAGCCTGTGCCTATCTCAGGCGTCATTGGGCATCAAGGCAGGATACACCCTGGACGGAGTGCCAACCCATCGCAGTGCACACACACACTCTCATTCACTCACGCAATCACACACTACGGACAATTTAGAGATACCAATCAACCTACAATGCATGTCTTTGGACTGGGGGAGGAAACCGGAGTACCCGGAGGAAACCCCCGAGGCACGGGGAGAACATGCAAACTCCACACACACACACACGATGGAGGCGGGAATCGAACCCCAACCCTGGAGGTGTGAGGCAAATGTGCTAACCACCGTGCTCCAACCCTCCCCCCTCCCCCCCTTCAACAGTGTAAATGAACATCAGTGTAAATGAAAATGAAGGTTCAGTTTAGATGGATTTGTCAGTGGTGTTTACACCATATTAACAAAACGGTTAGCAGCTAACCTGCTAGTGTTTTCCTTCAGCTGTGTAAATGCCAGGTGGAGGTGTTGGTGTTGAAGGAATAAACTCACTACAGGACGACATGTGTTGGTTCTAAGCAGAAGTGATGAAGACTGCAGTGTTTTGCAACGGCTTCAGAGCAAACTGCAAAAGAGATGAGCTTGTTGTTTAGCAGCTTTAATTTAATAATGCGGTCCTGAACGAAGGCTCAGAAGGAAGCGAAGGGTGGCTGTGCATGGCCTTCATCATCATCATCATCATCATCATTATCAGAACAAAGGACAGGATGAAGAGAGAGTGTGAGAACATGTTTTACTGCTAGAACATGAATAATAACAGGAACGGATTTACTGGACCTTCTACATCACATGTAACTGTAAATGGATAAGGAGTTCCATGTGTCATACTTTATTAAAATAAGGACAATAATCACAGTCTTCATCTCCCTCACACACACACACACACACACACACACACACACACACACACACACACACACACACACACACACACAGCCTCACTCACCCCCTGCTATGTAAAATAACAGCTTCTACTTGTCTACCCTGTGGACTGTGTCCTTATCACCGCTTCAGTGATTTGCATCGGTTGCTAAATGATAGCTTCTGAAGCAGTCACTTCCTGTCATCTGAAACGTACAAACTCATCCAGCGTGAGACCATCATACAGCAGCCAATCAGCATTCAGCCTCTGATCCTTTTATCACACTGAGGTGCAGTTTGTACACACCAAGTTAAAAGTGTCCAGGTTAAAAAACCTGGTATTTGTGTGTGTGTGTGTGTGTGTGTGTGTGTGTGTGTGTGTGTGTGTGTGTGTGTGATCTGTGATGTGTGTGTGTGTGATCTGTGATGTGTGTGTGTGTGATCTGTGATGTGTGTGTGTGTGATCTGTGATGTGTGTGTGTGTGATCTGTGATGTGTGATGTGTGTGTGATCTGTGATGTGTGTGTGTGTGTGTGATCTGTGATATGTGTGTGTGTGATCTGTGATGTGTGTGTGATGTGTGTGTGATCTGTGATGTGTGTGTGTATGTGATCTGTGATCTGTGATGTGTGTGTGATCTGTGATGTGTGTGTGTGTGTGATCTGTGATGTGTGTGTGTGTGATGTGTGTGTGATCTGTGATGTGTGTGTGTGTGTGATGTGTGTGTGATCTGTGATGTGTGTGTGTGTGATCTGTGATGTGTGTGTGTGTGATCTGTGATGTGTGTGTGATCTGTGATGTGTGTGTGATGTGTGTGTGTGTGAGATCTGTGATGTGTGTGTGTGTGTGTGAGATCTGTGATGTGTGTGTGTGTGTGTGTGTGTGTGTGTGTGTGTGTGTGATCTGTGATGTGTGTGTGTGATCTGTGATGTGTGTGTGTGTGATCTGTGATGTGTGTGTGTGTGATCTGTGATGTGTGTGTGTGTGTGATCTGTGATGTGTGTGTGTGTGTGAGATCTGTGATGTGTGTGTGTGTGAGATCTGTGATGTGTGTGTGTGTGTGTGTGTGTGTGTGTGTGTGATCTGTGATGTGTGTGTGTGATCTGTGATGTGTGTGTGTGTGTGTGTGTGTGTGATCTGTGATGTGTGTGTGTGTGTGTGATCTGTGATGTGTGTGTGTGTGAGATCTGTGATGTGTGTGTGTGTGAGATCTGTGATGTGTGTGTGTGTGTGTGTGTGTGATCTGTGATGTGTGTGTGTGATCTGTGATGTGTGTGTGTGTGTGTGTGATCTGTGATGTGTGTGTGTGTGATCTGTGATGTGTGTGTGATGTGTGTGTGATCTGTGATGTGTGTGTGTGTGTGTGTGTGTGTGATCTGTGATGTGTGTGTGTGTGTGTGTGTGTGTGATCTGTGATGTGTGTGTGTGTGTGTGATCTGTGATGTGTGTGTGATGTGTGTGTGTGTGTGTGATCTGTGGTGTGTGTGTGTGTGTGATCTGTGATGTGTGTGTGTGTGTGATCTGTGATGTGTGTGTGTGTGTGTGTGTGTGATCTGTGATGTGTGTGTGTGTGTGTGTGTGTGTGTGTGTGATCTGTGATGTGTGTCTGTGTGTGTGTGTGTGTGTGTGATCTGTGGTGTGTGTGTGTGTGTGTGTGTGTGTGTGTGTGATCTGTGATGTGTGTGTGTGATCTGTGATGTGTGTGTGTGATCTGTGATGTGTGTGTGTGTGTGTGTGTGATCTGTGATGTGTGTGTGTGATCTGTGATGTGTGTGTGTGATCTGTTATGTGTGTGGGTGATCTGTTATGTGTGCGTGTGATCTGTTATGTGTGCGTGTGATCTGTGATGTGTGTGTGTGTGATCTGTGATGTGTGTGTGTGTGTGATCTGTGATGTGTGTGTGTGTGTGTGTGTGTGTGATCTGTGATGTGTGTGTGATGTGCGTGTGTGATCTGTGATGTGTGTGTGTGTGCTTGTGTGTTTGTGTGTGTGTGTGTGATCTGTGATGTGTGTGATCTGTGATGTGTGTGTGTGATCTGTGATGTGTGTGTGTGTGTGTGTGTGTGTGTGTGTGATCTGTGATGTGTGTGTGATGTGTGTGTGTGATCTGTGATGTGTGTGTGTGTGTGTGTGTGTGATCTGTGATGTGTGTGTGATGTGCGTGTGTGATCTGTGATGTGTGTGTGTGTGTTTGTGTGTGTGTGTGTGTGTGATCTGTGATGTGTGTGATCTGTGATGTGTGTGTGTGATCTGTGATGTGTGTGTGTGATCTGTGATGAGTGGGTGATGTGTGTGTGTGATCTGTGATGAGTGAGTGATGTGTGTGTGTGATCTGTGATGTGTGAGTGATGTGTGTGTGTGATCTGTGATGTGTGCGTGATGTGTGTGTGTGTGTGTGTGTGATCTGTGATGTGTGTGTGTGATCTGTGATGTGTGTGTGTGATCTGTGATGTGTGTGTGTGTGATCTGTGATGTGTGTGTGTGTGTGTGTGTGTGTGATCTGTTATGTGTGCGTGTGATCTGTGATGTGTGTGTGTGTGATCTGTGATGTGTGTGTGTGTGATCTGTGATGTGTGTGTGTGTGTGATCTGTGATGTGTGTGTGTGTGTGTGTGTGTGTGTGATCTGTGATGTGTGATCTGTGATGTGTGTGTGATATGTTGTGTGTGTGTGTGATCTGTTGTGTGTGTGTGTGTGTGTGATCTGTGATGTGTGTGTGATGTGTGTGTGATCTGTGATGTGTGTGTGTGTGTGTGTGTGTGTGTGTGTGTGTGATCTGTGATGTGTGTGTGTGTGTGTGTGTGTGTGTGATCTGTGATGTGTGTGTGATCTGTTGTGTGTGTGTGTGTGATCTGTGATGTGTGTGATCTGTGATGTGTGTGTGTGATCTGTGATGTGTGTGTGTGTGTGTGTGTGTGTGTGATCTGTGATGTGTGTGTGATGTGTGTGTGTGATCTGTGATGTGTGTGTGTGATCTGTGATGTGTGTGTGATCTGTGATGTGTGTGTGTGCGTGTGTGTGTGTGTGTGATCTGTGATGTGTGTGTGTGTGTGTGTGTGTGATCTGTGATGTGTGATCTGTGATGTGTGTGTGATATGTTGTGTGTGTGTGTGATCTGTTGTGTGTGTGTGTGTGTGATCTGTGATGTGTGTGTGATGTGTGTGTGATCTGTGATGTGTGTGTGTGTGTGTGTGTGTGTGTGTGTGTGTGTGTGTGTGTGTGTGTGTGTGTGATCTGTGATGTGTGTGTGTGTGTGTGTGTGTGTGATCTGTGATGTGTGTGTGATCTGTTGTGTGTGTGTGTGTGTGTGTGATCTGTTGTGTGTGTGTGTGTGTGTGTGTGATCTGTGTGTGTGTGTGATCTGTTATGTGTGTGTGTGTGTGTGTGTGATCTGTGATGTGTGTGTGTGTGTGATCTGTGATGTGTGTGTGTGTGTGTGTGTGATCTGTGATGTGTGTGTGTGTGTGTGATCTGTGATGTGTGTGTGTGTGTGTGTGTGTGTGATCTGTGATGTGTGATCTGTGATGTGTGTGTGATATGTTGTGTGTGTGTGTGTGATCTGTTGTGTGTGTGTGTGTGTGATCTGTGTGTGTGATCTGTATGTGTGTGTGTGATCTGTGGTGTGTGTGTGTGTGTGATCTGTTTGTGTGTGTGATCTGTTTGTGTGTGTGATCTGTTTGTGTGTGTGATCTGTTTGTGTGTGTGATCTGTTTGTGTGTGTGATCTGTTATGTGTGCGTGTGATCTGTGATGTGTGTGTGATCTGTGATGTGTGTGTGTGATGTGTGTGTGTGTGTGTGTGTGATCTGTGATGTGTGTGTGTGTGAGATCTGTGATGTGTGTGTGTGTGTGATCTGTGATGTGTGTGTGTGTGTGTGATCTGTGATGTGTGTGTGATGTGTGTGTGTGATGTGTGTGTGTGATCTGTGATGTGTGATCTGTGATGTGTGTTTGTGAACTGTGATGTGTGTGTGTGTGTGTGTGTGATCTGTGATGTGTGTGTGTGTGATCTGTGATGTGTGTGTGTGTGTGTGATCTGTGATGTGTGTGTGTGTGTGTGATCTGTGATGTGTGTGTGATGTGTGTGTGTGATCTGTGATGTGTGTGTGTGATGTGTGTGTGTGATCTGTGATGTGTGTGTGATATGTTGTGTGTGTGTGTGATCTGTTGTGTGTGTGTGTGTGTGATCTGTGATGTGTGTGTGATGTGTGTGTGATCTGTGATGTGTGTGTGTGTGTGTTCTGTGATGTGTGTGTGTGTGTGTGATCTGTGATGTGTGTGTGATGTGTGTGTGTGATCTGTGATGTGTGTGTGTGATGTGTGTGTGTGATCTGTGATGTGTGTGTGATATGTTGTGTGTGTGTGTGATCTGTTGTGTGTGTGTGTGTGTGTGATCTGTTGTGTGTGTGTGTGTGTGATCTGTGATGTGTGTGTGTGTGTGTGTGTGTGTGTGTGATCTGTGATGTGTGTGTGTGTGTGTGATCTGTGATGTGTGTGTGATCTGTTGTGTGTGTGTGTGTGATCTGTTGTGTGTGTGTGTGTGTGTGATCTGTGTGTGTGTGTGATCTGTGTGTGTGTGTGATCTGTGTGTGTGTGTGATCTGTGATGTGTGTGTGTGTGTGTGTGATCTGTGATGTGTGTGTGTGTGATCTGTGATGTGTGTGTGATCTGTGATGTGTGTGTGTGTGTGTGATCTGTGATGTGTGTGTGTGTGTGTGTGTGTGTGTGTGTGATCTGTGATGTGTGATCTGTGATGTGTGTGTGATATGTTGTGTGTGTGTGTGTGATCTGTTGTGTGTGTGTGTGTGATCTGTGTGTGTGATCTGTATGTGTGTGTGTGATCTGTGGTGTGTGTGTGTGTGTGTGATCTGTTTGTGTGTGTGATCTGTGGTGTGTGTGTGTGTGTGATCTGTTTGTGTGTGTGATCTGTTATGTGTGCGTGTGATCTGTGATGTGTGTGTGTGTGTGTGTGTGTGTGTGTGTGTGTGATCTGTGATGTGTGTGTGTGTGTGTGATCTGTGATGTGTGTGTGTGTGTGTGATCTGTGATGTGTGTGTGTGTGTGTGATCTGTGATGTGTGTGTGATGTGTGTGTGTGTGATGTGTGTGTGTGATCTGTGATGTGTGTGTGTGATGTGTGTGTGTGATGTGTGTGTGTGATCTGTGATGTGTGATCTGTGATGTGTGTTTGTGAACTGTGATGTGTGTGTGTGTGTGTGTGTGTGTGTGTGATCTGTGATGTGTGTGTGTGATCTGTGATGTGTGTGTGTGTGTGTGATCTGTGATGTGTGTGTGTGATGTGTGTGTGTGATCTGTGATGTGTGATCTGTGATGTGTGTGTGTGATCTGTGATGTGTGTGTGTGATGTGTGTGTGTGATCTGTGATGTGTGATCTGTGATGTGTGTTTGTGAACTGTGATGTGTGTGTGTGTGTGTGTGTGTGATCTGTGATGTGTGTGTGTGTGATCTGTGATGTGTGTGTGTGTGTGATCTGTGATGTGTGTGTGTGTGTGTGTGTGTGTGATCTGTGATGTGTGATCTGTGATGTGTGTGTGATCTGTTGTGTGTGTGTGTGATCTGTTGTGTGTGTGTGTGATCTGTTGTGTGTGTGTGATCTGTTGTGTGTGTGTGTGTGTGTGTGTGATCTGTGTGTGTGTGTGTGATCTGTGTGTGTGTGTGTGTGATCTGTGTGTGTGTGTGTGATCTGTGGTGTGTGTGTGTGTGATCTGTGGTGTGTGTGTGTGTGATCTGTGGTGTGTGTGTGTGTGTGTGTGTGTGTGTGTGTGTGTGATCTGTGGTGTGTGTGTGTGTGTGTGTGTGTGTGTGTGTGTGTGTGATCTTTGATGTGTGTGTATGTGTGTGATCTGTGATTGTGTGTATGTGTGTGTGTGTGTGAGATCTGTGATGTGTGATCTGTGATGCGTGTGTGATATGTGATCTGTGATGTGTGTGTGATCTGTGATGTGATGTGTGATCTGTGATGTGATGTGTGATCTGTGGTGTGTGTGTGAACTGTGGTGTGTGTGTGATCTGTGATCTGTGATGTGTGTGTGTGTGTGTGTGTGTGTGTGTGTAATCTGTGGTGTGTGTGTGTGATCTGTGATGTGTGCATGTTTGTGATCTGAGATGGGTGTGTGATCTGTGATGTGTGTGTGATCTGTGATGTGTGTGTGATCTGTTGTGTGATCTGTGATCTGTGATGTGTGTGTGATCTGTTATGTGTGATCTGTGATGTGTGATGTGTGATCTGTGATGTGTGTTTGTGAACTGTGATGCGTGTGTGTGTGTGTGTGTGTGATCTGTGATGCGTGTGTGATCTGTGATGCGTGTGTGATCTGTGATGTGTGATCTGTGATGTGTGATGTGTGTGTGTGATCTGTGATCTATGATGTGTGATGTGTGATCTGTGATGTGTGTGTGATGTGTGATCTGTGATGTGTGATCTGTTATGTGTGATGTGTGTGTGATCTGTGATCTGTGATGTGTGTGTGTGTGTGTGTGTGTGTGATCTGTGATGCGTGTGTGATCTGTGATGTGTGATCTGTGATGTGTGTGTGATCTGTTGTGTGTGTGTGTGTGTGTGTGATCTGTGTGTGTGTGTGATCTGTGTGTGTGTGTGATCTGTGATGTGTGTGATCTGTGATGCGTGTGTGATCTGTGATGTGTGATCTGTGATGTGTGTGTGATCTGTTGTGTGTGTGTGTGTGTGTGATCTGTGTGTGTGTGTGATCTGTGATGTGTGTGATCTGTGATCTGTGATGTGTGTGTGATGTGTGTGTGTGTGTGTGTGTGTGTGTGTGTGTGTGATCTGTGATGTGTGCGTGTGTGTGTGTGCGTGATCTGTGATGTGTGTGTGATCTGTTGTGTGTGTGTGTGTGTGTGTGATCTGTGTGTGTGTGTGATCTGTGATGTGTGTGTGTGATCTGTGATCTGTGATGTGTGTGTGATGTGTGTGTGTGTGTGTGTGTGGGGTGTGTGTGTGTGTGTGTGTGTGATCTGTGATGTGTGCGTGTGTGTGTGTGCGTGATCTGTGATGTGTGATCTGTGATGTGTGTGTGATCTGTTGTGTGTGTGTGTGTGTGTGTGTGTGTGTGATCTTTTGTGTGTGTGTGATCTGTGTGTGTGTGTGATTTGTGATGTGTGTGTGATCTGTGATGTGTGTGTGTGATCTGTGATGTGTGTGTGTGTGTGATCTGTGATGTGTGTGTGTGTGTGTGTGATCTGTGATGTGGTGTGTGGTGTGTGGTGTGTGTGTGATCTGTGATGTGTGATCTGTGATGTGTGTGTGATATGTTGTGTGTGTGTGTGTGATCTGTTGTGTGTGTGTGTGTGATCTGTGTGTGTGATCTGTATGTGTGTGTGTGATCTGTGGTGTGTGTGTGTGTGTGATCTGTTTGTGTGTGTGATCTGTTATGTGTGCGTGTGATCTGTGATGTGTGTGTGATCTGTGATGTGTGTGTGTGATGTGTGTGTGTGTGATCTGTGATGTGTGTGTGTGTGATCTGTGATGTGTGTGTGTGTGTGAGATCTGTGATGTGTGATCTGTGATGCGTGTGTGATATGTGATCTGTGATGTGTGTGTGATCTGTGATGTGATGTGTGATCTGTGATGTGATGTGTGATCTGTGGTGTGTGTGTGAACTGTGGTGTGTGTGTGATCTGTGATGTGTGTGTGTGTGTGTGTGTAATCTGTGGTGTGTGTGTGTGATCTGTGATGTGTGCATGTTTGTGATCTGAGATGGGTGTGTGATCTGTGATGTGTGTGTGATCTGTGATGTGTGTGTGATCTGTTGTGTGATCTGTGATCTGTGATGTGTGTGTGATCTGTTATGTGTGATCTGTGATGTGTGATGTGTGATCTGTGATGTGTGTTTGTGAACTGTGATGCGTGTGTGTGTGTGTGTGTGTGTGATCTGTGATGTGTGTGTGTGATCTGTGATCTATGATGTGTGATCTGTGATGTGTGATCAGTGATCTGTGATGTGTGATCTGTTATGTGTGATGTGTGATGTGTGTGTGATCTGCGATGTGTGATGTGTGTGTGTGTGTGTGTGTGATCTGTGATGCGTGTGTGATCTGTGATGTGTGATCTGTGATGTGTGATCTGTGATGTGTGTTTGTGTGTGTGATCTGTGATCTGTGATGTGTGATGTGTGATCTGTGTTTGTGTGTGTGATCTGTGATGTGTGATGTGTGATCTGTGTGTGTGTGTGTGATCTGTGATGCGTGTGTGATCTGTGATGTGTGATGTGTGATGTGTGATCTGTGTTTGTGTGTGTGATCTGTGATATGTGATGTGTGATGTGTGATCTGTGTTTGTGTGTGTGATCTGTGATGTGTGTGATCTTTTTTTGATGTGTGTGATCTGTGATGTGTGATGTGTGATCTGTGATTTTTGTGTGTTTTGATCTGTGATGTGTGTGTGATCTGTGATGTGTGATCTTTTTGATGTGTGATCTGTGATGTGTGTGTGTGTGTGTGTGTGTGTGTGATCTGTGATGTGTGTGTGTGTGATCTGTGATTTTTGTGTGTGTGTGTGATCTGTGATGCGTGTGTGTGTGTGATCTGTGATGTGTGATCTGTGATGTGTGTGTGTGATCTGTGATGTGTGTGTGTGTGGGTTTTGTGATTTTGTGTGATCTGTGATTTTTGTGTGTGTGTGTGATGTGTGTGTGATCTGTGATGTGTGTGTGTGATCTGTGATTTTTTGTGTTTTGTTTTGTGTGTGTGTGTGATCTGTGATGTGTTTTGTGTTTATCTGTGATGTGTGTGTGTGTTTTGTGTGTGATCTGTGATTTTTGTGTGTGATCTGTGATTTTTTTGTGTGTGTGAGGGGGGATCTGTGATTTTATGATCTGTGATTTTTTTTCGGTGTGTGTGTGATCTGTGATTTTTGTGTGTGTGTGTGATCTGTGATTTTTGTGTGTTTTATTTTGTGTGTGTGATCTGTGATTTTGTGTGTGATCTGTGATTTTTTTTTTTTGTGTGTGATCTGTGATTTTTTGTGTGTGATCTGTGATGTGTGTGTGTGTGTGTGATCTGTGATTTTTGTGTGTGATCTGTGATTTTTTGTGTGTGTGTGATCTTTTTTTTGATTTTGGGGTGTGTGTGTGTGATCTTTTTTTGATTTTTTGTGTGTGTGAGGGGGGTGTGTGTGAGTGTGTGTGTGTGTGTGTGTTTTGATTTTTTTTGTGATGTGTTTTGTGTGTGTGTGTGTGATCTGTGATTTTTTTTTTTGTGTGTTTTGTGTGTGTGTGTGTGTGTGTGTGATCTGTGATGTGTGTGTGTGTGATCTGTGATGTGTGTGTGATCTGTGATGTGTGTGTCTGTGTGTGATCTGTGATTTTGTGTGTCATCTGTGTGATGTGTGTGTGTGATCTTTTTTTTTGATTTTGTGTGTGTGTGTGTGTGTGTGATCTGTGATGTGTATGTGTGATCTGTGTGATTTTGTGTGTGTGTTTTGTGTGTGTGTGTGTGTGTCTGTGATCTGTGTGTGTGTGTGTGTGTGTGTGTGTGTGATCTGTGATTTTTGTGTGTGTGTGATCTGTGATGTGTGTGTGATCTGTGTGATGCGTGTATGTGATCTGTGTGATGTGTGTATGATCTGTGATGTGTGTGTGCAGGATGTAGGTGACTTTTAATTCACTGTGTGTGTGACGTGTGATTAATAAAGTAAGAGCAGAGATGTTGTTGGTTGATGATCAGACGCTCTGGTGTGTCGGTTCTCTGCTCTGTTCTCTTAAAAACACACACACACACACATGACTGCTGCAGCAGAAGGTGTTTAAAGGCCATTATGCATAAAATAAAAGCAATTTTCTGCCCAGTGGAATTAATTTAGGCCGAGCATCCCACATACTGCAGCGGTAATGAAAGCGGTTCTTCTGGACACAGAGATAGCTTCATTATTTATTGAGCGTCAGAATCTCATTTCTCGCTCGCTGGCCGTCTCTGATGTGATGGACAAAAAAAAACAAAATCATCTCAGATGCTGTCCTTTGTCTCCGGCAGCCGAAGGCGTCGTTCCTCTCTGGTACAGGAAGCGCGGAATTCATCAAAAGGAGGTTTAACCTGCAGGTAATAAGTGTTTATGGTGTTTACACTGGAACAAGGAAAAAAGTCATCCGCTGAGTAAAGGACAGGAAGTGGATCATGAAGCTCAGGAAGTAAAGATCTCTGTAGCGTACGAGGAACTGAAGATCAGCTACAACGTTTTTCATTGATATTTATTCAAATGAATCAGATTCACTCCAGATTTAAAATTAGACTACCATCAGACGTACACTGCTTTAATCCAGATCTCTGTGTGTGTGTGTGTGTGTGTGTTATGTGTGATCTGTCGTGTGTGTGTGTATTTTGTGTGTGAGATCTGCGGTGTTTTTGTGTGTGTGTTTTGATCTGTGATCTGTGATTTGTGTGAGTGTATTTTTTTTGTGTGTGTGTGTGTGTGTGTGTGTGTGTGTGTGTGTGTGTGTGAGTGAGATCTGTGGTGTGTGTGTGTGATCTGTGATGTGTGTGAGTGTATGTTTGTGTCTGTCTGTGTATGTGTGTGTGATCTGTGGTGTTTGTGTGTGACCTGTGGTGCGTATTTGTGTGTGAGCGTATGTGTGTGTGTGTGTGTGATCTGTGATGGGTGTGTGTATGTGAGGTCTGTGGTGTGTGATCTGTGGTGTGTTTTGTGTGTGAGTGTATGTGGGTGTGTGTCTGTGTGAGATCTGTGATGGGTGTGCGTTTGTGTGTGTGTGTCTGTGTACATACGAGTGTGTGTTTGATCTGTGATGTGTGCATGTGAGTGAGTGAGTGTATGTGTGTGTGTGTTTTGTGTTGTGTGTGTGTGTGTGTGTGTGTGTACGATTGCTACATTTAAGAGAAGACAGAGTGTTTATGGTGTTAATGTCAGTGTTTGTTGAGACTCTGAGCTCGTCGTGTTCATTGTTCAGTCCTCATTTTGTCAGACTTCTATTCTGAGACACTGAGGTTTGGATTAAAACTATCCTTCCATCTGAGGGATTTATTTATTTATTTATTTTTAAGAAAAAAAAATGTTTTAGCTCATTAAAATGTTAATGTTTGTGTTAATGGGTTGTTAGTAGCTGAGACGCTGTGATTGGATTGTAAATAAATAACCAGCACGATGCCTTCCTCAGGACACGCAGGGCTTCTGAGCTTTTATTCCTGCTGAGGTCAGAAGGTTAACTGCTTCTCACGAGACTCCATTGTCAGTATGGAAATGCAGGGTTAGGAGACTCGAACAAGCCGAAAAGGTCACACACTGAGCAAGCACAAAACCTAATTAGCTGTCGCCATGGAAACACACACGTTCAGAGATGAAGAAATAATAACGATCATTTGGTCTTTGGTAATGAAAGTTCCGGTTTTATATCATTACCCTAGCTGCTGGAGCTCGCGAGCTTTACGCCCTGTTCAGACGGGATTACATACTTTTCCACATGGATACAGTGTTAATAGTGGAGTTGGGGTGTGTGTGTGTGTGTGTGTGTGTGTGTGTGTGTGTGTGTGTGGGTTTAGTCCCGTCTGAATCCTCCAGCTCAGGACATTTTACAGACAGAGCCGAGTGGAGACGTTACGCTGTACATCATGTGTATATCAAGTGACATGTTGGTAAAGATTGTGTGTTTCTGTGTGTTATTGTGTGTTTGTGTGTTATTGTGTGTTTCTGTGTATTATTGTGTGTTTCTGTGTGTTATTGTGTGTTTCTGTGTGTTATTGTGTGTTTCTGTGTTATTGTGTGTTTCTGTGTGTTATTGTGTGTTTCTGTGTATTATTGTGTATTTCTGTGTGTTATTGTGTGTTTCTGTGTATTGTGTATTTCTGTGTGTTATTGTGTGTTTGTGTATTATTGTGTGTTTCTGTGTATTATTGTGTGTTTCTGTGTGTTATTGTGTGTTTCTGTGTTATTGTGTGTTTCTGTGTTATTGTGTGTTTTTGTGTGTTTCTGTGTGTTATTGTGTGTTTCTGTGTTATTGTGTGTTTCTGTGTTATTGTGTGTTTTTGTGTGTTTCTGTGTGTTATTGTGTGTTTCTGTGTATTATTGTGTATTTCTGTGTGTTATTGTGTGTTTGTGTATTATTGTGTGTTTCTGTGTGTTATTGTGTGTTTCTGTGTATTATTGTGTGTTTCTGTGTGTTATTGTGTTTGTGTGTTATTGTGTGTTTCTGTGTGTTATTGTGTGTTTCTGTGTGTTATTGTGTTTGTGTGTTTCTGTGTATTATTGTGTGTTTCGGTGTGTTATTGTGTGTTATTGTGTGTTTCGGTGTGTTATTGTGTGTTATTGTGTGTTTCTGTGTGTTATTGTGTTTGTGTGTTTCTGTGTATTATTGTGTGTTTCGGTGTGTTATTGTGTGTTATTGTGTGTTTCGGTGTGTTATTGTGTTTGTGTGTTATTGTGTGTTTGTGTGTTATTTGTGTTTCTGTGTGTTATTGTGTTTTTGTCTGTTTCTGTGTGTTATTGTGTGTTATTGTGTTTGTGTGTGTTATTGTGTGTTTGTGTGTGTTATTGTATGTTTCTGTGTGTTATTGTGTTTTTGTCTGTTTCTGTGTGTTATTGTGTGTTTGTGTGTTATTGTGTGTTTGTGTGTGTTATTGTATGTTTCTGTGTGTTATTGTGTTTTTGTCTGTTTCTGTGTGTTATTGTGTTTTTGTCTGTTTCTGTGTGTTATTGTGTTTGTGTGTGTTATTGTGTGTTTGTGTGTGTTATTGTATGTTTCTGTGTGTTATTGTGTTTTTGTCTGTTTCTGTGTGTTATTGTGTTTGTGTGTTATTTGTGTTTCTGTGTGTTATTGTGTGTTTTTGTTCAGTATTCAGACATTTCAGGAAACATCGCTCTTTTCTTTCATCCTCACACAGACACAAATTACAGCCGCTTAAAAGGACGTGATGTTTCTGAATAAGTTCAGACTTAACACACACACACACAGACACACACACACACACATACACACACACAACTGAAACAGTTTCTACTCTCATTAGACATTTTTCCTTTCCTTTGGACTAAGCTCACTGTGTTCTACAGTCAGCAGTGAGATCAGAGATCTCCGTCTCCGTCTCTGTCTCCGTCTCAGTCTCCATCTCAGACGCTCGAGCTCTCTGTCCTTTCACAGCTTCCAGCCCTGGCTTTAAGTGAAGGAACGCTGATGGTGTTGTTTTCACTGAGAAGAAAAAAGCCTGGAGTGCCGTGATCACGTGGTCATTAGTAGGCTTATGACTGTAGCATGTGCTGTCTTCCAGCTAGTCAGGGGTCAGGGGTCAAGGTGATGTCAGTGATGGAGGATAAATTAAGGGATGACGAGAGAAGAAAAGAAAAAAATCTTTCATTTGATGACTCGATGCACAGACCTCAGAAAAGGAAATGATTAACCCCCAAGCACGAGGCTCAGCTTACACACCCTGCAAAGAAAGACACACTGGAGATGAGGAGAAACTTTGTACTTCCTGGTTTAAAAGTAGAAAAGTGGTCAGAAAGTTAAAAAAAAAAATCCTCACAGTGAATTGTTTAATAATC
>JAUCMX010000006.1:24406883-24491883 GCA_033459395.1 Hemibagrus guttatus
CACGGCTTGTCACGTGAGGGATGTGACTCATTAGGTCATGTGACTCATTAGGTCAGGATGAAGGTGATATAAGCTGAGGTTCGGCACGTGATGTGCCCCACAAGCATGCTGGGAGTGGGGCTCCTCTTCACCCATCTCTCTTTCCTTCCTCTTCATACGGCAGCCAGATGGAAAGGGAGAGCAGTAGACACATCCATCTGCTCCGACACAGCCATCTGGACAGGAGGACCCGAGGGGATACACCCAGCCGGGCAGGCGGAGTCTTCATCTCCGCACTCACACCAAGAGGCAGAGACAGTCCTGGGTGGGGGAGGGGCGGCTCGGGGCAGTGCCATGGGGGGAGGACATCAACGAGGGGGGATTGGGGGGTTCATTCACCGCAGGTATCTGAAGCGACATGAAGACCTGTGTATGTAACCTCAAATACTAGCGTGTGATTGGTCAGCAGGTGCTGATTACAGCAACGTTTACAGAAGAGATAAAATCTCATCTCACTGAAGCAGTGAGTGTGTGATCAGTCACTGATAGACAGATAGATAGATAGATAGATAGATAGATGGATGGATGGATGGATGGATGGATGGATGGGCAAACAAACTGATAGACTGACAGATTGATATGAAGAATTTTATGGATGGAGAGAAACAGACTGTAGATGCATGGATGGATGGATGGATGGATACACAGATTGCTAATAGAACAGACAGTTAGATGGATAGGCATGTGTTGAGATGGACAGATGGATATATGGATGGAGGAAGGAGGAGAGGAAGGTATAGAGAGAGAGAGAGAGAGAGCTTGAATGCAGATTAATTCCAAGTTTCTTTTCTTAATGAAATCACGTCTGTAATTCATCTGTCCCTTTTCTTCCCTCACCTCAAAGGCATTCTATCACAGACACACACACACACACACACAGAGAGAGAGAGAGAGAGAGTCCAGCTGTGATTTATGCTGTTTAGCACCACGTTCTGTTCGAATCCCAGCTGAAGTCTCAGGAAAATGTCATAAAGGAAAAATGTCGCTCTTTATGACATATGGAAGCAATAAAACGACTAAAAGGCTGCAGTGTGATAAAATATACCACACTACATTTCTAACATGCTCGCTAGCGTAACCGTGGCGACCCCCTGTGAGACCCTGAGACCCACACACACACACACACACACACACACTGAGTCCTCATGTCTGATCAGTGCAGCCACGTGTTAATGTCAGACTCGGTGTCCAAAACATCTTTATTGGAAAAAAGCGATTGGTTTAAATCAGTAAAATACGTAAAGTGAGACTGCGTGATGTTAAATCCTGCAGGACTCCGATCAGTCTCAGTGTCAGTGTGGGTCTCAGTGTGAGTATTAAGGAGAGCCACAGCCCTGTTCGGCTCCTCAGAGAGCAGCTGGAGCTGTAAGTGTATGAATATAAACTCTATAAATAAAGCTGTTGTATGTGAACGTCTAAGCAGCAAGCAGTGGCTTCTGACACACCCGCGATCACGCGATTCTGACGTGTGAACAGAGCTTCAGCACCTGGTGATGTTCAGAAATCCATCTGACACTATTCAGACATCTCACGTCTCTGACAGAGCGCTGATTACACTGCGAGTCTTTCAGTCAGAGCGAGGTGACATACGCTTTCATGCGCTAATCCTGCTGACTCTCGGCAGCGACTTCCTCCGTCATGTGCTAACGGAGACGCAGGTCCGGGGAACATGCTGCAGGATGGAGAACGCTCACCATTCACCAAATAACAGAGCTAACACATGATCCTCAGGGAGTGAGTGAGGGATGATGACTGGCTGATGGAGAGCTGAGAGATGGAGAGGTGTTGAAGCAGGTGGGAGATGATCACTACAGTCCATTTGATAGTATCGAATAGGACCAGAAGGCTAAGCACCACTCGTTCTCCTACACTTTCACTCTTTTCTCTCTTCTCTCTCTCTCTCTCTCTCTCTCTCTCTCTCTCTCTCTCTCTCTCTCTCTTTCTGTCCACTTGAGCTAAGATGAGCCAAACCGATTACACAGAGTCATTTGATCTGTTGCTTTCATCTCTCTCTCTCTCTCTCTCTCTCCTCTCTCTCTGTCACTGACGTCAGTGTTTCGGAGCAGATTGTTACACACTTAGCACTTTTTTTGAGGCAGCTGAGGTTTTATTTTCTCTCCTGGTTTTATGCAGCCGCTCAGTCGTGTGTTTATTCTTTTAATATGCAGAAGTTTATTAGATATAAACCTGCAAGTCTGTGTATATGATGTATGGCCATGAGGTCATGGGAACATCTGCAGCAGCTGTGCTACAGTGAAAATGCAGCGTCTGTGTGCACAGCTCGGGTCAGAGTCGGTCAGTCCTGGTGTCAACCCCACACGGCCCAAATACCATGAGATGTCAGAGATGTTCACACAAAACACTGACAGGCTCCGTCTCTGTAAACCATTACAGCATCATCGTGATTGTTATCGTTATCCACTTCTCAGACTCAAAACTGAGTCCACAAGACTGGAACCTGAGCGAGGTTAGAAGGCTGCTCGAGAGGTTTTTTTTTATATTCACGGTCAGTGATAGAACTTGGTCAGATGATGCAGAACTGCTCACACAGTGTTAATATCTGAGCAACGGTGTTCAAAATGACCACAGGAAACCAGCAGCAGTCATCCTGCAGGCTTTAATCAGCAGGCACTAACCTGATGTTCCTGTCTATAAAACATTGTGCTCGGGGCAGTTTTTTAACAACCCTGTAACAGTTGCTCCAACACTGGCCCAACAGAATGCTCATGTTGATCAAAATGTTAGGGTTGAGATGGATTTGAAGATGAATAAATTCTAATTATTTACAGTCTGAGGAATCCTTCATGTCCTGTTCTTCAGTCAAACGTCTGGGATTGATGAATCCTTTAATGTCTTAAAGTCAGCTGGATTAAAGCTAATGGTTTAAACTTGTTTCTAAAAGAAATATAAATAGCAATATTCATGTGTCCATCAATCACTGATCACCACTGTACTCACTGACCACCACTGTACTCACTGACCAATCACTGACCACCACTGTACTCACAGACCGATCACTGATCACCACTGTACTCACAGACCAATCAGTGACCACCACTGTACTCACTGACCACCACTGTACTCACAGACCAATCACTGATCACCACTGCACTCACAGACCAATCACTGATCACCACTGTACTCACAGACCAATCACTGACCACCACTGTACTCACTGACCCCCACTGTACTCACTGACCAATCACTGATCACCACTGTACTCACTGACCAATCACTGACCACCACTGTACTCTCTGACCAATCACTGATCACCACTGTACTCACAGACCAATCACTGATCACCACTGTACTCACTGGCCAATCACTGATCACCACTGTACTCACAGACCAATCACTGATCACCACTGTACTCACAGACCAATCACTGATCACCACTGTACTCACAGACCAATCACTGACCACCACTGTACTCACAGACCAATCACTGACCACCACTGTACTCACTGACCACCACTGTACTCACAGACCAATCACTGATCACCACTGTACTCACAGACCAATCACTGATCACCACTGTACTCACAGACCAATCACTGATCACCACTGTACTCACTGACCAATCACTGACCACCACTGTACTCACTGACCACCACTGTACTCACAGACCAATCACTGATCACCACTGCACTCACAGACCAATCACTGACCACCACTGTACTCACTGACCACCACTGTACTCACAGACCAATCACTGATCACCACTGCACTCACAGACCACCACTGTACTCACTGACCAATCACTGACCCCACTGTACTCACAGACCAATCACTGATCACCACTGTACTCACTGACTAATCACTGACCACCACTGTACTCAGTGACCAATCACTGACCACCACTGTACTCACTAACCAATCACTGACCACCACTGTACTCACAGACCAATCACGGATCACCACTGTACTCACTGACTAATCACTGACCACCACTGTACTCTCTGACCAATCACTGACCACCACTGTACTCACTAACCAATCACTGACCACCACTGTACTCACAGACCAATCACTGATCACCACTGTACTCATTGACCAATCACTGACCACCACTGTACTCACTAACCAATCACTGATCACCACTGTACTCACTAATAATCACTGACCAACACTATACTCACTGATCACCACTGTACTCACTGACCAATCACTGATCACCACTGTACTCACAGACCAATCACTGATCACCACTGTACTCACTGACCAATCACTGACCACCACTGTACTCACTGACCACCACTGTACTCACAGACCAATCACTGATCACCACTGCACTCACAGACCAATCACTGACCACCACTGTACTCACTGACCACCACTGTACTCACAGACCAATCACTGATCACCACTGCACTCACAGACCACCACTGTACTCACTGACCAATCACTGACCCCCACTGTACTCACAGACCAATCACTGATCACCACTGTACTCACTGACTAATCACTGACCACCACTGTACTCAGTGACCAATCACTGACCACCACTGTACTCACTAACCAATCACTGACCACCACTGTACTCACAGACCAATCACGGATCACCACTGTACTCACTGACTAATCACTGACCACCACTGTACTCTCTGACCAATCACTGACCACCACTGTACTCACTAACCAATCACTGACCACCACTGTACTCACAGACCAATCACTGATCACCACTGTACTCATTGACCAATCACTGACCACCACTGTACTCACTAACCAATCACTGATCACCACTGTACTCACTAATTAATCACTGACCAACACTATACTCACTGATCACCACTGTACTCACTGACCAATCACTGACCACCACTGTACTCACTGACCAATCACTGACCACCACTGTACTCACTGACCAATCACTGATCACCACTGTACTCATTGACCAATCACTGACCACCACTGTACTCACTAACCAATCACTGATCACCACTGTACTCACTAATTAATCACTGACCAACACTATACTCACTGATCACCACTGTACTCACTGACCAATCACTGACCGCCACTGTACTCACTGACCAATCACTGATCACCTTAGTTGATAAAAATGCAAAATGACATTATTTGTTGATGTGTAGCGACTTTGAGCATGTGTTAGCTCCGTCCCCCTGAATCTTATACAGAGTCATGATCACAGCAGGTCTAGAAATGATAAAGAACATGTGTAATAAATGGTGTAATAACAGGTATAATAACAGGTGTAATAACATCTCTCGGTGTGTGATGGATTCCTCTTATTCTTCGTTTGTGAGAACTCAAATATATCGAATCTCCTCCTCGTTAAAAAGACCAGTATAAACAGTTCGGATGTAAATTGGCTCCAAAACCCACTGTGTGTGTGCTGTGTTAGCATTAGATCAGCATTAGCACTAGCATTAGCATTAGCAGCATCTTTGTACCCCATGGATGAAGTGGCAGCTGTTTCACCTGCTGTTTTTGGTAATTGGCCACAGCATGAAACCTGCCTGTTAGTAATGCTTCATTAACACACAGACACACAAGTCAGTGTGTTCATGCTAGTTCACGCTAGCTGTAGTGTAGAACATCCATAGTAGCATGAAAAGTTTATAGGATTTAGCATGTCTGTCATGTTCTTCTTTTATTCTCTCTCTCTCTCTCTCTTCTCTCTCTCTCTCTCTCTCTCTCTCTCTCTCGCTCTCTCTCTCTCTCACTCTCTCTCTCTCTCTCCCAGGACAGCTACTTTGCAAATCCACTCATGATAGCCTGACTAGCTTTTTGATAAATTGTACGCTACTAAGCTGCTAAGAAAAAGTCTCTCTTTCTGGATCTCAGTATGAAGCTAACGGTAAAAAACTGTAAACAATTTGAAGCAACAAATGCAGAGCAACTGCTGTCTCACAGAATTTGTTTAATGTCTCCTGATCTGTTGATATGTCAGAAAAGTGATGGAATTCCTCATGACATGGTCAGGTTACGGTTTTACTGCTCGCTTGTGGCTCCTGGACTCTGGAGCTGGGCGTTTTTTTGGCGCTGAGCTGAAAGGTGAAGCTGTTCCCAGGTTTTTTGGTGAAGATGATCAGAATAAAAAAAAGACAGAGACACAAAATCCAGCAGGTTTATCTGAACGGAGCTTTCAGCCTGTAGAGGAAGCAACATGAATGAACTTTTCAATTGTTTATTAGCTTTAAATCTCATTTGTTGGACAATTTGTAGAAACAGATAAACATCTTATTGTATAAAGTGAATAAAACATCGTGTCGTGTCTCCTGCAGAACGACGAGACTGAAATATAACAGAGTAGAGTACAGTGCGGGTGTGTAATCGATGTCGGGTGTGTAAATCGTGGCCGAGCTCCTCCTGTAATTTTAGAGGAATACTTTACGGTCCCAGCTGTTAGCTGCTCTTAGCTTTATGAATCTTTTATGCGGCTCCCAGAGGGCCATGACCTTTGTTTGGTTCCGTCGCTCTGGATTTTAAACGAGCTTTTAAATGATAAATGATACGAAGCGTGGTCTGATTGGGGCACTGACGTGTGTGTGTGTGTCTGCGTGTGTGTGTGTGTGTGTGTGTGTGTGTGTATGTTTTAATGGAGTACTTTTACAAGTGCAGTGACACAGCAGCAGGAAAAACAAGTCCATAAAAGAGGGAACTGTTAGTCCTGAGACAGAGTCGTTTTCCTACAAAATCAATTAAACCTCGTTTCAGTGATGTTCTCGATGTAGCGAGCTTGGCTCCTGTAATGTGCTTCTGGAGCTTTCTTGGCACACACACACACACACACAGTCGTTACAGAGAGGATGAGGATCTGATGACCCATTGTGTTACTCCATCACAAGCTCATACAAATTTAGCTTTATTAGCTCCTGTAATGTGCTTCTGGAGCTTTCTTGATACACACATACACACACACACACACACACCGCCTCCGTACATCTGTGCTAGCGGCTAATCCCCCGTGTTTATTGTGCGCACTGACAGGCAGTGTGGAGAAAAGGATTTATCACATCATGCAACCTTTCCCTTCACTGGATAAGAGAAAAGAAAGACATCAAACAGCAGCACAGCATTTTCACTCAGAATCACACAACACTTTATTCAGGAGGAACTTTCCTGGACTGTTCTGCGTTCTCACAAAGACAGGAATATCAGACAGTTCTGATGTTTGATCAATGATGTAAAGAAAACCTGAGGTTAGGTGGAGGTTGGATTCTTAATGATTGTGGCAGTGGTCCTCACTTGTGTGAGGCAAACGTGTGTGTGTGTGTGTGTGTGTGGAGAGATACAGACATGCATTCTTGCCCAAATCCCCTTCTCATTGCTAAAGGAAATGCATCTTGTTGCTATAAGAAAACATTGCATTTGTAAAAGATCAGTATCTACAGGCTTTACACAGTGTTGGATCTCATTATAACAGTCCAGTAACAGCAGGGGGTAGTGGTAGCTCAAGTGGTTAAGGCTCTGGGTCATTGACCGGAAGATCAGGGTGCAAGACCCAGCACCGCCAAGCTGCCACCATTGGGCCCTTGATCTCCAGATGCAGCAGCAGTGTAGTCACAGAGCAGTTGACCGATGATGCAGTGGTGGCTTCTGTACAGCCATGAAAATTACATAATATTACATTTATTGTGTTACATTTTTAACACCATTCCTTTAACACACACACACACACGCGCGCACACACAGAGCCACTGTTTACTCGCTCATACAGTTATCTAGAGTGTATTACAATATTAGATTTGTGAAATCCAATAAGCTTAAAATTTAATTTAAAACAGATTCAATAAAATTAAAATCCTCTGCAAATGTGGAGAAAATGTTCAGAAAATAAATCAGTGATAAATTTGTCTACACAATCTGTAAAAATCATTTGGCTGTGTAGAAGCTAGCTGATTAAAATGGTCCCTGCTGGAACCAGTGGTTAAACTAATAGCTTTACTCAGAGAGTAGGCCAATAACACTCATTAATAAACGCATTAAACACTCCAAACACACTAAACATACCGCTGCAACCTGATTGGCTGACTGAATAATTGCTTGACTGAGCTGGTGTGTAGGTGTTCCTATTAAAGTGACCGGTGAGTGTAGGTTCAGACAGGTGAACAGGTTCATACACATTATCATTGATACTCGACACAGTGAGAAGGTTTATTTCTTCTCATTAGGATTCAGTCTCATGTTAAATAGAAGAGCAGTCAAAGACAATGGATCATGTAGCTCTGTGTGTGTATAAGTGTGTATGTGTGTGTGTGTGTGTGTGTATGTGTATGTATATATATATATATATATATATATATATATATATATATATATATATATATATATATATCTTCTTCTTCTTTCGACTTTTCCCTTCAGGGGTCGCCACAGCGAATCATCTCTCTCCACCTATCCCTATCTTCTGCATCCTCAACACTTGGACCCACTAGCTTCATATCCTCATTAATTACATCCATATACCTCCTCTTTGGCCTTCCTCTTTGCCTCCTGCCTGGCAGCTCCATGTCCAACATTCTCCTACCAATATACTCACTCTCCCTCCTCTGAACATGTCCAAACCATCTTAATCTGGCCTCACTAACTTTGTCCCCCAAACGTCCAACATGAGCTGTCCCTCTGATGTACTCGTTCCTAATCCTGTCCAACCTTGTCACTCCCAAAGAGAACCTCAACATCTTCAGCTCTGCTACCTCTAGCTCTGACTCCTGTCTCTTCCTCAGTGACACTGTCTCTAAACCATACAGCATGGCTGGTCTCACCACTGTCCTGTACACCTTCCCCTTGATTCTCGCTGATATTTTCCTATCACACAGAACTCCCGACACCTTTCTCCACCCATTCCAACCTGCCTGCACTCGCTTCTTTACCTCTTTCCCACACTCTCCATTGCTCTGGACTGTTGACCCCAAGTACTTAAACTCCTGTACCTTCTTCACCTGTTCACCCTGTAACCTTACTGTTCCACTTCCCTCCCTTTCATTCACACACATGTACTCAGCTTTACTATGACTGATTTTCATTCCTCTTCTCTCCAGCGCAAACCTCCACCTGCTCCCTGCTCTCACTACAGATCACAATGTCATCTGCAAACATCATTGTCCAAGGAGACTCCTGTCTGACCTCCTCTGACAACTGGTCCATCACTATAGCAAACAGGAAGGGGCTCAGAGCCGATCCCTGATGCAGTCCCACCTCCACTTTGAACTCCTCTGTCTGACCCATAGCACACCTCACCACTGTCCTGCTCCTCTCATACATGTCCTGCACCACTCTGACATACTTCTCTGCTACTCCTGACTTCCTCATACAGTACCACAGCTCTTCTCTTGGCACCCTGTCATACGCTTTCTCCAAGTCTACAAACACACAGTGCAACTCCCTCTGACCATCCCTATACTTCTCCATCAAAATTCCCAGAGCAAAAATTGCATCTGTTGTGCTCTTTCTGGGCATGAAGCCATACTGCTGCTCACAAATTTCCACTACCTTCCTTAACCTAGCTTCCACTACTCTTTCCCATAGCTTCATTGTATGGCTCATCAACTTTATCCCCCTATAGTTGCTGCAACTCTCCACGTCACCCTTATTCTTAAAGATCGGCACTAACACACTTCTTCTCCATTCCTCAGGCATCTTCTCACTCTCTAAAACCCTGTTGAACAAACTAGTTAAAAATTCCACTGCTGCCTCTCCTAGACACTTCCAGACCTCCACCGGGATGTCATCAGGAAAAACTGCCTTTCCACTTTTCATCCTCTTCAAAGCCTTCCTGACTTCATCCTTTCTAATGTTATCTACTTTCTGTTCCACAGATTTCACCCCTTCTACTCTTTTTTCTCTCTCATTTTCCTCATTCATCAGCTCCTCAAAGTACTCCTTCCATCTCCTCTGTACACTCTCCTCGCTTGTGAGCACCCTTCCATCTCTATCCTTAATAACACTAACTTGCTGCACATCCTTCCCATCTCGATCCCTCTGCCTAGCTAACCTGTACAAGTCCTTCTGTCCTTCTCTAGTGTCTAACCTAGTGTACAACTCGTCATATGCCTTCTGCTTGACCTTAGACACCTCCCTCTTCACTCTGCGCTGTAACTCCTTGTATTCTTGTCTATTCTCTTCAGTCCTGTCCATGTCCCACTTCTTCTTTGCTAACCTCTTCCTCTGGATACTATCCTGAACTTCCTCATTCCACCACCAAGTCTCCTTATCTTCTTTCCTCCTTCCAGATGACACACCAGGCACCTTTCTCCCTGTCTCCCTGATCACTTCTGCTGTAGTTTCCCAGTCAACTGGCAGCACTACCTGACCACCCAGAGCCTGCCTCAACTTCTGTCTAAATTCCTCACAACATTCCTCATTTTTCAGCTTCCACCACTTGGTTTTCTTCTCTATCTCTATCTTTGACCTCTTCTTCTTACAGACCACCAAAGTCATCCTACACACCACCATCCTATGCTGTCTGGCTACACTCTCTCCCACTACCACTTTACAGTCACTAATCTCTTTCAGATTGCCTCTTCTACATAGGATGTAGTCTACCTGTGTTCTCCTACCTCCACTCTTGTAAGTCACTCTATGCTCCTCCCTCTTCTGAAAATAAGTGTTAACCACAGTCGTGTCCATCCTCTTAGCAAAGTCCACTACCATCTGTCCTTCTAGGTTCCTTTCCTTAACTCCAAACTTGCCCATCACCTCCTCATCACCTGTTCCCCTCACCAACATGTCCATTAAAATTCGCTCCTATCATCACTCTCTCACCTGTGGGAATACTCTCCATCACCTCATCTAATTCACTCCAGAATCTCTCTTTCTCCTCTAACTCACAACCTACCTGTGGGGCATAACCACTAGCAACATTCAACATCACCCCTTCAATCTCTAACTTCAGACTCATCACCCTGTCTGACACTCTCTTCACCTCCAGAACATTCCTCACAAACTCCTCCTTCAGGACCACACCTACCCCATTTCTCTTACTATCCACACCATAATAAAACAGCTTGAATCCTGCTCCTATACTACGAGCCTTGCTACCCTTCCACCTGGTCTCCTGTACACACAGTATATCCACCTTCCTTCTCTCCATCATATCAGCCAGCTCTCTACCTTTCCCTGTCATAGTACCAACATTCAGAGTTCCTATTCTCAGTCCTACACTCTTACCTTTCCTCTTCTCTCTCTGTCTGTGCACTCTCCTCCCTCCTCTACTTCTTCGACCAACAGTAGCCCACACTTGCATGTGTGTACAGTATCTTCTCTTGTTGGTGTAATGTGACCAATGGTCTAAGGGGAAAACTGCATCATCTTCTTTCGGTAACAAACTGGATTATTCAGGTTTCCTAAACAGATTAAATGCAGCAAGATGAAATGGTTAAATGTGATAGAATTCTGGTTTTATTCAAAAGTAAATATATACTGCACTAAAGTATAAAACCATAAAGGGCTTCTTTAATGGGCTCTTTGTAATAGTTAAGTGTGTTTCACCTCCAGAAAATGGAAATTAAGTCATTTAATCCAACAGAGAAAAACAAAAAGTAAATAGAAATTAATTCCATTTACTTTTATTCAGTTATATTGTTTTTGTATCACAGTACAGGTGGAAGAAGCTTTTTTCCCCTAAGAGCATCTTGCTCTTGCCTACTAATTGTTGTTCTGTCTCTCAAACTGTTTTGCGACTTTCTTTTCAGGAGAACACAGATTTCAGACTCAGAACTTTATAAAAATGCAGATTTTCAGCTGTTGCTAAGTTAATAAATATATTTCATATAATGAATAATAATGTAATTCTGGGAAAACCACATTACAGCAACAGATTGTAACACCTGTTTCTTTCTCTAAGTAAACAGGCACACTCCAAAACACACACACACACACAGGCAGTAATGAATGCTAGCCAGATGTGCACCATATGTGCAGGGCTGTGTACGTGCTAATCAGAAATATCAGATATCAGAGGGGAGACTGGATCTATAGTTGTTTTCTTTTAACCTGAACATCTGCACTGAGACGTTCAGCATGAGATGCTTGTCCTTTAATAATTATTTGTGGACGTGGTTTGTTCTGCGTTAAAGATTTCGTGCACCCGGCTTGGTTCTAGTGAAACTCTGAGAAATGGATACAGTTCATTTGTTAAAATAATGTTGCGTGTACAACACGTGTGAGTTTTATTGAGAATGTCACACTGTTTGGCTCCCAGCTGTTAATCTGACATCACTAATAGAGCCATGAGTCTGTTTACTGACAAATGATCACAGGGATAATAATTAGCATCGTTCACTTCTACTGCACTCTGGCTCTGGGTCTGGTGTTAGCACTGGGGTGTGAGCAGTGTTATTATAATGACATATAATCTTTGAGGTAGCAAATCTGTTGGTGTATTGACAGGGTTTGTATTTCTACAGTATTGGGGTATATACGGTATTAGGGTAAATACAGTGTTGGGCTATACACAATGTTGGGTATACACAGTGTTAGGGTATATATATGGTGTTGGGATATATATATACAGTGTTGGGGTGTATATAGTGTGTGGGGTATATACAGTGCTGAGTATATATAGTGTTGGGGTAAGTACAGTGTTGGGGTATATGCAGCATTGGGGTAAATGCGATGTTGAGTAAGTACGGTGTTGGGTTAAATGCAGTGTTGGGGTATGTGTAGTGTTGGGGTATGTGTAGTGTTGGGGTATATGTAGTGTTGGGGTATATACAGTGTTGGGGTATATGTTGTGTTGGTGTATATACAATATTGGGGTATATGTAGTGTTGGGGTATATACAATGTTGGGGTATATGTAGTGTTGGGTTATATACAGTGCTGGGGTATATACAGTGTTGGGGTATGTGTAGTGTTGGGGTATATGTTGTGTTGGGGTATATACAGTGTTGGGGTATGTGTAGTGTTGGGGTATATACAGTGTTGGGGTATATGTAGTGTTGGGGTATATACAGTGTTGGGGTATATGTAGTGTTGGGGTATATACAGCGTTGGGGTATATGTAGCGTTGGGGTATATACAGCGTTGGGGTATATGTAGTGTTGGGGTATATACAGCGTTGGGGTATATACAGTGTTGGGGTATATGTTGTGTTGGGGTATATACAGTGTTGGGGTATATGTTGTGTTGGGGTATATACAGTGTTGGGGTATATGTAGTGTTGGGGTATATTCAGCGTTGGGGTATATACAGCGTTGGGGTATATACAGCATTGGGGTATATACAGCGTTGGGGTATATGTTGTGTTGGGGTATATGTAGTGCTGGGGTATATACAGCATTGGGGTATATACAGTGTTGTGGTATATACAGCGTTGGGGTATATACAGCATTGGGGTATATGTAGTGCTGGGGTATATACAGCGTTGGGGTATATACAGCATTGGGGTATATGTAGTGCTGGGGTATATACAGTGTTGGGGTATATACAGTGTTGAGGTATATACAGTGTTGTGGTATATACAGCGTTGTGGTATATACAGCATTGGGGTATATGTAGTGCTGGGGTATATACAGCTTTGGGGTATATACAGCGTTGGGGTATATGTAGTGCTGGGGTATATACAGTGTTGGGGTATATACAGTGTTGAGGTATATACAGTGTTGTGGTATATACAGCGTTGGAGTATATACAGCATTGGGGTATATGTAGTGCTGGGGTATATACAGCGTTGGGGTATATACAGTGTTGAGGTAAATACAGTGTTGTGGTATATACAGCGTTGGGGTATATACAGCGTTGTGGTATATACAGCGTTGGGGTATATACAGCGTTGGGGTATATACAGCGTTGGGGTATATACAGTGTTGTGGTATATACAGCGTTGGGGTATATACAGCGTTGGGGTATATACAGTGTTGGGGTATATACAGCGTTGAGGTATATACAGTGTTGTGGTATATACAGCGTTGGGGTATATACAGCGTTGGGTATATACAGCTTGGGGTATATGTATTGTGGGTATATACAGCTTTGGGGTATATACAGCTTTGGGGTATATACAGTGTTGGGGTATATACAGTGTTGAGGTATATACAGTGTTGTGGTATATACAGGTTGGGTATATACAGTTGGGGTATATGTAGTGTGGGTATTAAGGTTGGGGTTTCAGTTTGAGTTAAGTTTGTGTTTGGTCTTTGACTGATGGTGAGATGTTTGTTTTTGTGCAGTATTTTGCACTGAGGTGTTCAGGTTGTGGTGTTGAGTTTTAGGTTCTGCCTGTGTTCTTTAAGGAGAATTAAATGTGACGTTCGGGCTGAGGTCCAAACGGGAAACTGAGATGAACCTGGAAATGAAGCACAGCTCTGACATGCAGGTCAGGTTCTTCAGAATTTCATCATCTTTTAATGGGGTGTGTGTGTGTCTGTGAATGTCTGTGAATGTCTGTGAGTGTATGTGAATGTCTGTGTGTGTGTGTGTGTGTGTGTGTGTGTGTGTGTGTGTGTGTATGTGAATGTCTGTGAATGTATGTGAGTGTGAGTGTGTGTGTGTGTGTGTGTTTATGAACCATTCCACTCATCTGTTTTTACTCTCTTGCTGCCTTAAATAGTGAAATGGGGAAAAAAACGAGTCTGCTGATTTACTCCCTTGCTAATGTGACCTATTTAACGCAGAGCCTCCAGGAAACAGAGACGATCTGTTCTGTTTGTGTCCAAATGACCCGATTCACATTTGCACTAACCACGGAGCGATGTTTTAAATGATTTTTTTCATCTAAAAACTATGAAAATGATTACAGAGACAGTGGGTCAGAGTCACTGAGGGTTTTAGATAAACGGAAAAATCACTCTGTGTAAAAAATATGAGGATTAAAAGGCGGCGTGAACTGCCTGAGGAACGCTCATAACTGCTCTGTGCTTCCTGGAGATTCTGGGAAATTAATTACATCATGGACATGTAACACACGCAGCTCATTAAAGAAACACAAGACCTTAGAAAAACTAAAGCTTTTTTTTAAAAGTCTCAGCTCCAGAATTAATTGATCACGTGACCCAGTGGTCATAAGGACGAGACCTTAAAACAAGACATAACGGTCACTTCATCAAAGTCAGATCTGTCGGTTTCTGAGGTCTTTAAGACGTTCTGAAGAAATCCGATGGAGCTTCTTTATCACCATTTCACCAAATAACCTGATGAGTGTTAAACTTCATGTTCTACACCTTGATGTTCTAGCTGTAAGGCGTGGCTGCTGTTGGTTGCAGGAGAACCATGAGAAGTCTCATTGTTCAGAATGATATGAGTAGCAGCTTTTTGTGTTTTCCAAATATTCTTTAAAAAAAAATATGAGTCATTAGTAGGTGACTGTCTCACAGCTCCAGAGTTCTCAGGTTGATCCTAAACTTGTGTTCCTAGAGTGTTACATGTTCTCATCCTCTTCTGCTGAGATTCCTCTGGGTTTCCTTCCAAATAGGAAGGTCAGTGACTTGATTCTGCCCTGTACTGGACCAAAATGTGACCCTGACCAGGATAAAGTGCACACTGAAGATGAATGAATGAATGGAATGCAATGGATTAGTTTTTACTTGCTTCATTTCATGAAGATCTGATGAAGAAGCTTCTTTAGTAACCAGTAGAATGTGTTCACCAGCATGTGGTATTGTGTAGCAGTCAGTTAGGTGCCAGTGGGAATTTCTGACCTGTAGAAAGCTAGATATCGTCCTTCAGCACAAAAGTAAGGTCAGTTCTGCAGGTGTTTTGTTTTTCTACACTTCCTCCACTGCTTTTCTCAGAGGTTCACAGCCATCTACGATCTGCAGAATCGGGCAATGAGTGAGAAAAACAACGATGCTAACAAGCTACTGTAGAGATCTAGTCAGTAGAAATGGAGAAAGAAAGCAAAGAGAGAGATGAGAGCTGAGGAACTTCACTCAGTGTCAGGACTTGCAAAGACATGCTAGTCAAACAGAGCGTATCTAAACTAAACATCGCCACAGGGAAGAAAACCTCATAGATCAGAAGCAGTATGGATTACAGAGCGTTTCTGAATGGATTAACTGGCCACCGTCAGATTCAGCTCCTCATGCTTTCATGTCTCAGCAGTTAGCTTACCTACATTCCCACCATTCCTCTGTGCTCCAGAGATGATTAGCTCAGGACTGTGTGGATCAGCACTACACATGGTTGAGGTTGCTACTAATGACTGAGATTCACTAGGGCTTCAGCAACAGTCTCCATTTACTGTTTGATGCACAAAATATTGCAAAGATGTGGTTTTATCTAATCCTGTCCTATATAACCTCTCATTAAACGTGTGTGGAGATGTTATGAAGAAAAATCTAACTCTGAAGGAAGCAGCAAAGAATGTTGTGTAGGTGGCGAGTGAACCTAGCATGAAAGTTTCCAGCGAAGCTAATGCAGAGCTGAGTAAATAACAGAAATCCACCAGTGCATATTCTCACACCGAGGAGTATAATATTTGTGTTTAACTTGTTAGATGAAGTAAAGAAACAAACCAAGTTGGTGATGTTTTCCCTGGTGAACGTTTATTACAGGACGTTTGTTCTGCTGGGATTAAAACATGAAACAGAAGAAGTGGATTTAGATATTTCTTCAACTAGTTCGAGTCAATCTGTTAGTCAGCGTCTGGTTTTGCTGTGTGTGATTGTGAGGATATCCGAAATCTAATTCTGGAATATAAATGTGTTTTTTGTGGTCATTTATTCATATTTATAAACTTGTAGCATTCATCCTGAATTAAATACCAAATTCTGTTTCTTTTTGTTAAACCTGCTTTATAAATGTGAATAAATCTATAATTTCAGTAAATACAGTTTCCTCTGAATGTATGACTTTAGTATCATTCACAGAAACATCAGCTGGTTTCCCACAAAAGCTTCCTGAAGCTGTTTAATACGTGTAGATGTAAATATGAGGGAATAAAAGCTGGAGTTCTGATCTATCACCGTGTTCATCGTTTAAACTCAAACCTAAATGTCTTCAGTGTTTAGCAGAAACAGTAGAACGGACCTTGCTGTTCCAATACTTGTGGAGGGGGCTGTGTGTAGATGTCCTCAGAGGCTGAGTTGTGAAACGTTATTGCAGATAAACTGCCTGCAGTTTCATAAGCGATGAAAATGGTTTATTTTTCTAAATTGTTGTGGCTCATTGGGTTTTGCTAATGAGAGAGCGTTCTGTTTCTCACTCAAATGTTTCTATTGTGTATCCTGACGTCTGGTGTGTGTGTGTATGTGTGTGTGTGTGAGAGAGAGAGAGAGACACACACACACACACACCCCACACACACACACACACACACACACACAGATACACTACTCTAAACCCCGCTGTTTTAATGTGTTCATTTGCCGTTAATACGGTGAGTTTTTCCAATAATCACGGTTTACTGATTTTTAATCATTTCACTCATGTTCCTTCTTTTCACCTTTGTTAGTTTACATATATTTATCTGTATGAATTTTTATTTATCTTATTACACATTCTGCTCTAAACACTTTCCTTTTTATTTTCAAACACAGAATAAATGAGTGAAGGCTGCCTTATAAATAATATACGCTTACATTACATTAGTGCAGATTCTCGATGCTGCTCGCTTCTGCTCTGTTAGTCAGAGTTCCTCAGTGTTCCTCTAGATAAAAAGGCTTGGTTGTTGAACACAGAGATGTTTAAAACCCCACCACCAGCATCACCACCACCACCATGAGCAACATCAGCACCTCCACCAGCAGCACTGCTCTATCTGAACTCTTCACACCACCGTGTCAGTGTCACTGCTGTACTCAGACTCACATCCCATCTGCTCTCTGGAGGTCAGTGACCCTGATGGTCACGGTGCTGTACTGCAGATCATCAGTCCAGCTGTAGTACATTGCACACAGGGAACAGGTGAAAGAACAGATCTGTGTGTGGAACCAGTGGATATGAGGTTTATCACCCAGACAACTAATGTGCACTGAAGCAAGCTGTTATAACTGATCATATAGCTGAACTCTCCTGACTGGCACCATTATTAGTGGTCAGTAGTGAACAGTCACCAGCTGAATGCTCATTAGCTGAATGGACAGTCATATGATGAACTCTTATTGGCTGAAGGATCATGAGCTGAGTGTAAACTCACGTGAGCGTGAAGGTGGCAAAATCTTCTAGTTTGAAAGTCTTTAAACACCTAATCAGAGCGTTAGTTCGTGTTCAGGTGGGCTGGGTGAATAACCACATCTGGACAGCTGCTGGTGCAGAGTAGAGGTTAATGTGCACATCATTTCTTTAGTACAGTGAGGACTGGGTTTAAAGGCATAGCTCTGACTTCCACAGTATAGGCGTGACTGGCGTGAACTGGCTCACACTCACGTTAATCAATCACCTGAGATCCAGGTACTCATGTGTACGGTGTTTATTAAACATCTGGAAACAGTGAAGACCTTTAAGTACGAGAACGCTTGTGTGTTTATGTAGGTATGAACAAGGCTTAAACATACACACAATACTCTCACACACACACACACACACACACACACACACACACATTGATCCTCTTCATCGATCACTTGTCTGCATTATTAATGCCGCTCTGCTTCTTCCTTTGTGTAACGCTGGTGTGTGTAGCAGAAACACTGTTCTCAGATTCACACAAATACCACAACCATGAGGTGAACTCTCTAATAATAAAAACAAGTTCTTAGAGTCGATTTTTTTGGTGTGTGTGTGTGTGTGTGTGTGAATAGTGAGACAGAGAAACCTCTCTCAACCTCATTCTTCTTCTTCTTTCGGCTTCTCCCTTCAGGGGTCGCCACAGCGAATCATCTCTCTCCACCTATCCCTATCTTCTGCATCCTCAACCCTTGCACCCACTAGCTTCATATCCTCATTTATTACATCCATATACCTCCTCTTTGGCCTTCCTCTTTGCCTCCTGCCTGGCAGCTTCATGTCCAACATTCTCCTACCAATATACTCACTCTCCCTCCTCTGAACATGTCCAAACCATCTTAATCTGGCCTCCCTAACTTTGTCCCCCAAACGTCCAACATGAGCTGTCCCTCTGATGTACTCGTTCCTAATCCTGTCCAACCTTGTCACTCCCAAAGAGAACCTCAACATCTTCAGCTCTGCTACCTCTAGCTCTGACTCCTGTCTCTTCCTCAGTGACACTGTCTCTAAACCATACAGCATGGCCGGTCTCACCACTGTCCTGTACACCTTCCCCTTGATTCTCGCTGATATTTTCTGATCACACAGAACTCCTGACACCTTTCTCCACCCATTCCAACCTGCCTGCACTCGCTTCTTTACCTCTTTCCCACACTCTCCATTACTCTGGACTGTTGACCCCAAGTACTTAAACTCCTGTACCTTCTTCACCTCTTCACCCTGTAACCTTACTGTTCCACTTCCCTCCCTTTCATTCACACACATGTACTCAGTCTTACTACGACTGACTTTCATTCCTCTTCTCTCCAGCGCAAACCTCCACCTCTCCAGGTTTTCCTCCACCTGCTCCCTGCTCTCACTACAGATCACAATGTCATCTGCAAACATCATTGTCCAAGGAGACTCCTGTCTGACCTCCTCTGACAACTGGTCCATCACTATAGCAAACAGGAAGGGGCTCAGAGCCGATCCCTGATGCAGTCCCACCTCCACATTGAACTCCTCTGTCTGACCTACAGCACACCTCACCACTGTCCTGCTCCTCTCATACATGTCCTGCACCACTCTGACATACTTCTCTGCTACTCCTGACTTCCTCATACAGTACCACAGCTCTTCTCTTGGCACCCTGTCATACGCTTTCTCCAAGTCTACAAACACACAGTGCAACTCCCTCTGACCATCCCTATACTTCTCCATCAAAATTCTCAGAGCAAAAATTGCATCTGTTGTGCTCTTTCTGGGCATGAAGCCATACTGCTGCTCACAAATTTCCACAACCTTCCTTAACCTAGCTTCCACTACTCTTTCCCATAGCTTCATTGTATGGCTCATCAACTTTATCCCCCTATAGTTACTGCAACTCTGCACGTCACCCTTATTCTTAAAGATCGGCACTAACACACTTCTTCTCCATTCCTCAGGCATCCTCTCACTCTCTAAAACCCTGTTGAACAAACTAGCTAAAAATTCCACTGCTGCCTCTCCCAAACACTTCCAGACCTCTACCGGGATGTCATCAGGACCAACTGCCTTCCCACTTTTCATCCTCTTCAAAGCCTTCCTGACTTCATCCTTTCTAATGTTATCTACTTTCTGTTCCACAGAGTTCACCCCTTCTACTCTTTTTTCCCTCTCATTTTCCTCATTCATCAGCTCCTCAAAGTATTCCTTCCATCTCCTCTGTACACTCTCCTCACTTGTGAGCACCCTTCCATCTCTATCCTTAATAACTCTAACTTGCTGCACATCCTTCCCATCTCGATCCCTCTGCCTAGCTAACCTGTACAAGTCCTTCTCTCCTTCTCTAGTGTCTAACCTAGTGTACAACTCGTCATATGCCTTCTGCTTGGCCTTACACACCTCCCTCTTCACTCTGCGCTGTAACTCCTTGCATTCCTGTCTATTCTCTTCTGTCCTGTCCATGTCCCACTTCTTCTTGGCTAACCTCTTCCTCTGGACACTATCCTGAACTTCCTCATTCCACCACCAAGTCTCCTTATCTTCTTTCCTCCTTCCAGATGACACACCCAGCACCTTTCTCCCTGTCTCCCTGATCACTTCTGCTGTAGTTTCCCAGTCATCTGGCAGCACTACCTGACCACCCAGAGCCTGCCTCAACTTCTGTCTAAATTCCTCACAACATTCCTCCTTTTTCAGCTTCCACCACTTGGTTTTCTTCTCTATCTCTGACCTCTTCTTCTTACAGACCATCAGAGTCATCCTACACACCACCATCCTATGCTGTCTGGCTACACTCTCTCCCACTACCACTTTACAGTCACTAATCTCTTTCAGATTGCCTCTTCTACATAGGATGTAGTCTACCTGTGTGCTCCTACCTCCACTCTTGTAAGTCACTCTATGCTCCTCCCTCTTCTGAAAATAAGTGTTAACCACACCCATGTCCATCCTCTTAGCAAAGTCCACTACCATCTGTCCTTCAAGGTTCCTTTCCTTAACTCCAAACTTGCCCATCACCTCCTCATCACCTGTGTTCCCCTCACCAACATGTCCATTAAAATCCGCTCCTATCACCACTCTCTCACCCGTGGGAATACTCTCCATCACCTCATCTAATTCACTCCAGAATCTCTCTTTCTCCTCTAACTCACAACCTACCTGTGGGGCATAACCACTAACAACATTCAACATCACCCCTTCAATCTCTAACTTCAGACTCATCACCCTGTCTGACACTCTCTTCACCTCCAGGACATTCCTCACAATCTCCTCCTTCAGGACCACACCTACCCCATTTCTCTTACTATCCACACCATAATAAAACAGCTTGAATCCTGCTCCTATACTACAAGCCTTGCTACCCTTCCACCTGGTCTCCTGTACACACAGTATATCCACCTTCCTTCTCTCCATCACATCAGCCAGCTCTCTACCTTTCCCTGTCATAGTACCAACATTCAGAGTTCCTATTCTCAGTCCTACACTCTTACCTTTCCTCTTCTCTCTCTGTCTGCGCACTCTCCTCCCTCCTCTACTTCTTCGACCAACAGTAGCCCAATTTCCACCGGCGCCCTGTAGGTCAACGGCGCCGATGGCGGTCGTTGTTAACCCGGGCCTCGACCGATCCGGTATGAAATTCGTACTGACGATTCGCATGGTTAAATTTGGCAATGTTTTACGCCGGATGCCCTTCCTGATGCAACCCTCTCTATTTATCCGGGCTTGGGACCGGCACAGAAGTCACTGGACTGTGACCCCCATGGCTAGATTTCTCAACCTCATTCTCTAACCAATTCACAAAGGTTTGGTCCCTTCACATAATCACTGGAGCATGATGTTAGGAGCACAAACACACACACACACAAATACACACACACACACACACATGTATATATTATTACATTTTGCAGAAGTGATGAATGGAAATAAAGAACCACACAGTTGTTTTGTTTCTTGGGTCGAACAGCACGTGTCCTCGCGTTTATGTTTGCAAAGATCTAAACGTAGCACAAACGTGAATTGTGTCATTGTTGTTTATTTGTAAAGTCTCTTCATCCTTCTGTTTTCAGCAGAACGTAAAAAGGTGTTTGTTTGTATGTGATATTTAATGTTCTGGGATTTTTGCTTGATTTTCAGCGTTTGTTTTTAAACAGCTGGATGAAAGATATTTGTTGTATTATACAAATTAGCAAAAAAATAAGCATTCTTTAAGTGGGCTTAAAAGGGGCTAAAGGGGCGGAGTTATCCATTGATTTGATATGTTTGATGGTGAAATCAGAATGCTGTGTAAATGATCCGGTTTATTTCAGCAGCTGTTTTGGTTTAATCCGATTCGTTCAGATCTGATTTAAAGTTGATGATAGGTAAGAACTCTGGCATGTCTGGAGATAAAAGGTCTATGAGTTCAATCAGATTTTTATCTCGCAGTGTGTCGAGTCTCGCTGGTGATCATCAGCGCTGATCTGCAGGATGCCGGAAGATGCATGAAAATCAGCCTGGTTTCACGGTACTGAATGTGTGGACTTTATCTTCATTGTGGAATTTAAAGCTAACATGAGGCAGTTTTACATCATAAAACACAGTAAACACACAACCTGAAAAAATAAAAAGAGAGCTCAGTGAAACGTGGTGATGGTGGTAGCATCATACTGAGCTTTACCTTTCAGTAGCACAGTATCACCTGCTCGAGTATCTACTTGTGCAGTTAAACCTTCACTCAGTATTTTATTCAACTAGTTAACAGACGACGGTGTGTTTCAGAATAACACACACACTTCGGTTTGGCACTGTGTCTTAATGAAGGTTGCGTTTCCACACAAAGCTGTGAACTAACGCGAGGTGTTAGTGTCAGGATTCACTTGCTGTATTTCACATGCAGCTTCTGTGGTGCCAGACATGTTCAGATCACACAGGAAGTATTTATTTATTTGTTTAATTATTTGTATTTAAAGCATCGTGTGGGTGGTGAGAAACAGAGCTCTGTGTCTAATAACGTTCTCTGAAATAATGTTTCATATCTTCTATACAGCAATAAAAACAATCTTATGATAATTCAGTGGCTGTTAATTTCACTGACCTTAAAGTCAAGTGGGCAGTCAGTGCATGTTTTTCTGTGAAAAGTGACGTGTTTTTCCAGGAAGTGTAATCTGTGGTGTGCGGACAGTTTCAGTGTGTAATATGTAATCTGTGATGTGAGAACGGTTTCAGTGTGTAATCTGTGATATGAGAATGGTTTCACTATGTAATCTGTAATCTGTGGTATGAGGACGGTTTCAGTGTGTAATCTGTGATGTGAGGATGGTTTCAGTGTGTAATCTGTGCTGTGATGACAGTTTCAGTGTGTAATCTGTGATGTGAGAATGGTTTCACTATGTAATCTGTAACCTGTGGTATGAGGACGGTTTCAGTGTGAAATCTGTGATGTGAGGATGGTTTCAGTGTGTAATCTGTGATGTGAGGATGGTTTCAGTGTGTAATCTGTGATGTGAGGATGGTTTCAGTGTGTAATCTGTGATGTGAGAATGGTTTCACTATGTAATCTGTAATCTGTGATGTGAGGACGGTTTCAGTGTGAAATCTGTGATGTGAGGATGGTTTCAGTGTGTAATCTGTGGTATGAGGACAGTTTCAGTGTGTAATGTGTGATGTGAGAACGGTTTCAGTGTGTAATCTGTGGTGTGAGAATGGTTTCACTATGTAATCTGTAATCTGTGGTATGAGGACGGTTTCAGTGTGTAATCTGTGATGTGAGGATGGTTTCAGTGTGTAATCTGTGATGTGAGGACAGTTTCAGTGTGTAATCTGTGCTGTGATGACAGTTTCAGTGTGTAATCTGTGATGTGAGAATGGTTTCACTATGTAATCTGTAATCTGTGGTATGAGGACGGTTTCAGTGTGAAATCTGTGATGTGAGGATGGTTTCAGTGTGTAATCTGTGATGTGAGGATGGTTTCAGTGTGTAATCTGTGATGTGAGGATGGTTTCAGTGTGTAATCTGTGATGTGAGAATGGTTTCACTATGTAATCTGTAATCTGTGATGTGAGGACGGTTTCAGTGTGTAATCTGTGATGTGAGGAAGGTTTCAGTGTGTAATCTGTGATGTGAGGACAGATGTGTAACTGTAAGTGTAACACTGACTGTATGTAAGTGTAACACTGAGTGTGTAAAACTGAGTGTGTAAGTGTAACACTGACTGTGTGTAAGTGTAACGCTGAGTGTGTAAGTGTAACGCTGAGTGTGTAAGTGTAACACTGAGTATGTAAGTGTTTCACGGAGTGCGTAAGTGTAACGCTGATTGTGTAAGTGTAACGCTGAGTATGTAAGTGTAACATTGAGTGTGTAAGTGTAACGCTGTGTGTGTAAGTGTAACGCTGTGTGTAAGTGTAACACTGTGTGTAAGTGTAACACTGAGTGTGTAAGTGTAACGCTGAGTATGTAAGTGTAACACTGTGTGTGTAAGTGTAACACTGTGTGTGTAAGTGTAACACTGTGTGTGTAAGTGTAACACTGTGTGTGTAAGTGTAACACTGAGTGTGTAAGTGTAACACTGAATGTGTAAGTGTAACTGATTGTGTAAGTGTAACACTGACTGTGTGTAACGCTGAGTGTGTAAGTGTAACGCTGAGTGTGTAAGTGTAACGCTGAGTGTGTAAGTGTAACGCCATGTTTGTAAGTGTAACACTGAGTGTGTAAGTGTAACGCTGAGTGTGTAAGTGTAACACTGGCTGTGTGTAAATGTAACACTGTGTGTGTAAGTGTAACGCTGAGTGTGTAAGTGTAACGCCATGTTTGTAAGTGTAACACTGAGTGTGTAAGTGTAACGCTGAGTGTGTAAGTGTAACACTGGCTGTGTGTAAATGTAACACTGAGTGTGTAAGTGTAACGCTGTGTGTGTAAGTGTAACACTGTGTGTGTAAGTGTAACGCTGATTGTGTGTAACACTGACTGTGTGTAACACTGACTGTGTGTATGTGTAACACGGAGTGCGAAAGTGTGTGTGTATAATGTTGTGTGTGGGTAAGTGTAACACTGAGTATGTGTAATGGTGTGTGTGTTATTACCTACCTGATGGTACTAGCAGTAATAATGTCTCTCTCTTTCTCTGTGTGTGTGTGTGTTTTATTGGTGTGATTATCAGTTTTGGAATGTTGTAAATGTTATTAAAAGATAAAAAGTAATTTAGATAAACAATAACAATATTAAATAAAATAAACACTGTAGATGAATACATTTGATTAAACATGATAAATTTGCAAGTGTATTGCAGAAAGATCTGCAGTCTCAAGCTGATTTCTATAAATCACTTAGTTATAGAAAATATTATAATACATAGGATTAGATTAGATTATAGGTGATTTGTGTGTCTTCCTGCAGGTTCTCTAAACTACAGCTCAGTTTCTGAGAGAAGTTTGTGATGTCTGTCTCTCTTTCTATCTGTCTCTCACACAGTTTGTCACTCATTACTAATTTCAGTGCATATATTTGCTGAGAGAGAGTGAATCAGTGATCTCTTATTTACACTGAAGGAGAGAGAGAGAGAGAGAGAGAGAGAGAGAGAGAGAGAGAGAGAGAGAGAGAGAGAGAGAGAGAGAGAGAGAGAAAAGGAAGAAAGGAAGGAAGGAAGACAGGAGGATATATATATGGATATATTATGGATATATATATCCATAAGTAGATGAGGAGAGCAGGACAGAGAGAAAAATAAAAAAAAATTACTCAGATAGGGGTAGGGAAAGAGAGAAGGAGAGAGTGAAAGATTAAAATGACAGAAGAGAAGGAAGAGGAGAAGAGAAGAAGAAAACAGGAGAGAGAAGTTGGTGAGAGAGAGAAAGATAAACATAAATGAGGATCGAGCAAGAGGAAAAGAAAAGCAGGAGCAATAACGATCCATCATACCAGAGGGATGCAAAGGTGACATAAACACACACACACACACACACAGGCTCATTAAACAGGCATGATGCCACTCTAATATGCATCACCTTTCTCTCAGATTATTATGCAAAGACAGGCAGCATCACACACACACACACACACACACACACACACACACACACACACACACACACACACACACACATGGAGAGACTGGAACACACACACGTTTGACATGGTGTGTCAAAATAATACAGAAAGAGAAAAATATTGAAAATTAACTAAAGAGAGAAGGAAGGAAGGAAGGAAGGAAGGAAGAGAGGGAAGGAAGGAAGGAAGGAAGAGAAGGAAGGAAAGAAGATAAGGAAGAGATGGATGGAAGGAAGGAAGAGATCCAAGGAAGGAAGAGATGGAAGGAAGGGTGTCTAGGTAAAAAGGGTAACTCAGTCAGCTCGATGTGAAGTCTCTTTAACTCCATCATCATGTTTTATGTTTTCAGTATGTAACAGACTCCTCGTCAGAGCAGCTCAGGTTTATCTCATGTTATGTAGCCAAGTGTTAAGGGCCTTGCTCAGGGGCCCAGCAGCAGCAGCTCGATGTTCCTGGGATTTAAACTCACAAACTTTCACACAGTAACCCATCACCTTACCCACTGAGCTACCACATACCCCCTCATGTATTTTGTTTGCTTGTTCTGTTCTCTGTAGAACGTCCCTCAGCTGCCCTGCGGCAAGGCGCTCTACAGCTACGAGGGCAAAGAGCCCGGTGACCTCAAGTTCAACAAGGGTGACATCATCATCCTACGACGGAAAGTGGATGAGAACTGGTACCACGGAGAGCTGAACGGCAGTCATGGCTTCCTGCCGGCGAGCTACGTGCAGTGCATCAGGCCGCTGTCGCAAACGCCGCCGCAGGGGAAAGCGCTCTACGACTTCGAGATGAAGGACAAAGAGCAGGACAAAGACTGCCTCAGCTTCGCAAAGGTATGCTTTACTCTGCTTACCTCTTACCTCATGCACTGAGCAGTGGTGCTGTTTAAGCTGTGGAAAAAAAAGAAAGCAAAACATTAGGAAGAGATTAGATGTGCACACTGAGCCTTCACAGGAAACAGAACAGGAGACCACAAGAACACAGAACAGGAGAACAAAGAGCAGTAGAACACAGAACAGGAGAATATAGGACACAAGAACACAGAACAGGAGAAGAAGATAACTCAGAACAGGAGAGCACAGAATAGGAGGGCACCAAACAGGAGAAAACAGAACAGGAGAGTACAGACCACAGACAGGAGAACACAGAACAGGAGAACACAGAACAGGACAACATAGAACATAGAACAGTAGGACACAGAACAGGAGAACATAGAAGTGGAGAACATAGAACAGGAGAACATAGAACAGGAGAACATAGAACAGTAGAACACAGAACCTGGGAACACAGAACAGGAGAACATAGAACAGGAGAAAAGGTATGCTTCGCAAAGGTATGCTTTACTCTGCTTACCTCTTACCTCATGCACTGAGCAGTGGTGCTGTTTAAGCTGTGGAAAAAAAAGAAAGCAAAACATTAGGAAGAGATTAGATGTGCACACTGAGCCTTCACAGGAAACAGAACAGGAGACCACAAGAACACAGAACAGGAGAACAAAGAGCAGTAGAACACAGAACAGGAGAATATAGGACACAAGAACACAGGACAGTAGAAAACAGAACAGAAGAACACAGAACATAGAACAGGAGTACATAGAACGGGAAAACACAGATCAGAAGAACACAGAACAGGAGAACACAAAACAGTAGGACACAGACCAGGAGAACACAGAACAGGAGAATCCAGAATAGGAGTACATAGAACAGGAGAACACAGAACAGTAAAACACAGAACAGGAGAATATAGAACAGGAGAACACGGAACAGGAGAACACAGAATAGGAGTACATAGAACAGGAGAACACAGAACAGGAGAACACAGAACAGGAGAATCCAGAATAGGAGTACATAGAACAGGAGAACACAGAACAGGAGAACACAGAACAGGAGAACACAGAACAATAAAACACAGAACATAGAACAGTAGAACACAGAACAGGAGATCACAGAACAGGAGAATCCAGAATAGGAGTACATAGAACAGGAGAGCACAGAATAGGAGGGCACAGAACAGTAAAACACAGAACATAGACCAGGAGAACACAGAACAGGAGAACACCGAACAGGAGAAAACAGAACAGGAGAACACAGAACAGGACAACACAAAACATAGAACAGCAGAACACAGAACAGGAGAACACAGGACAGAAGAACACAGAACAGGAGAAAACAGAACAGGATAGCACAGAACATGACCGCACAGAACAGGAGAACACTGAACAGTAGAATACAGAACAGGAGAACATAGAACAGGAGAATCCAGAATAGGAGTACATAGAACAGGAGAACACAGAACAGGAGAACACAGGACAGAAGAACACAGAACAGGAGAAAACAGAACAGGATAGCACAGAACATGACCGCACAGAACAGGAGAACACTGAACAGGAGAACACTGAACAGTAGAACACAGAACAGGAGAACATAGAACAGGAGAACACAGAACATAGAACAGGAGAACACAGGACAGGAGAACATAAAACAGGAGAAAACAGAACAGTAGAGCACAGAACATGACCACACAGAACAGGAGAACACAGAACAATAAAACAGGAGTAAACAGGACATAGAACAGGAGAACATATAACAGGAGAACACAGGACAGTATAAAACAGAACAGGAGAACACAGAACATAGAACAGGAGAACACAGAACAGGAGAAAACAGAACACAAAACAGAAAAAGACAGAACAGAAGAACACAGAACAGGGGAACACAGAACATAGAACAGGAGACCACAGAACATGAGAACACAGAACAGGAGAACACAGAACGTAGAACAGTAGAACACAGAACAGGAGAAGATAGAACAGGAGAACACAGAGCATATAATAGGAGAAAACAGAACAGGAGAACACAGAACAGGAAAATACAGAACAGTAGAACATAGAAAATGAGAACAGAAGAACACAGCACAGGAGAACATAGAACGGGAGAACACAGAACAGGAGAACATAGAACAGGAGAACACAGATCAGAAGAACAAGGAACAGGAGAACACAAAACAGTAGGACACAGACTAGGAAAACACAGAACAGGAGAACCCAGAACAGGAGAATCCAGAGCAGTGGAACATAGGATAGGACAAAACAGAACATAGGACAGGAGAACACAGAACATAGAACAGGAGAACATAGAACAGTAGAACACAAAACAGCAGAACTCAGAACATAGAACACAGAACAGTAGACCACAGAACAGGAGGGCACCGAACAGGAGAAAACAGAACAGGAGAATACAGACCATAGACAGTAGAACACCGAACAGGAGAACGCAGAACAGGACAACATAGAACAGCAGGACACAGAACCGGAGAACACAGAACAGTAGAGCACAGAACAGGAGAACACAGAACATAGAACAGGAGTAAACAGGACACAGAACAGGAGAACACAGAACGGGACAACACAGAAAATAGAACATGACAACACAGAACAGTAGAACACAGAACAGGAGAATACAGAACAGGAGAACACATAACAGAACAGGAGAACACAGAACAGTAAAACATAGAACAGGAGTAAACAGGACACAGAACAGGAGAACACAGAACAGTGGAACATAGAACAGGAGAAAACAGAACACAGAACAGGAGAACATAGAATAGGAGAACACAGAACAGCAGAACTCAGAACATAGAACACAGAACAGTAGAACATAGAACAAGAGACCATAGAAAAGGAGAACACAGAACAGGAGAAGAAGATAACTCAGAACAGGAGAGCACAGAATAGGAGGGCACCAAACAGGAGAAAACAGAACAGGAGTGTACAGACCACAGACAGTAGAACACAGAACAGGAGAACACAGAACAGGACAACATAGAACAGTAGGACACAGAACAGGAGAACATAGAACAGGAGAACATAGAACAGTAGAACACAGAACCTGGGAACACAGAACAGGAGAACATAGAACAGGAGAAAACAGGACACAGAACAGGAGAACACAGAACAGGAGAGCACAGAACATAGAACAGGAGAATACAGAACAGAAGAATACAGAACAGGAGAATACAGAGCAGGAGAACACAGAACAGGAGAACATAGAACAGGAGAAAACAGGACACAGAACAGGAGAACACAGAACAGAAGAACACAGAGCAGGAGAACACAGAACATAGAACAGGAGAATACAGAACAGAAGAATACAGAACAGGAGAATACAGAGCAGGAGAACACAGAACAGGAGAACATAGAACAAGAGAGCACAGAACAGGAGAAAACAGAACAGTAGAACACAGAACGGGAGTACATAGAACAGGAGAACACAGAGCAGGAGAACACAAAACATAGAACAGGAGAATACAGAACAGAAGAATACAGAACAGAAGAATACAGAACAGGAGAATACAGAGCAGGAGAACACAGAACAGGAGAACATAGAACAAGAGAGCACAGAACAGGAGAAAACAGAACAGTAGAACACAGAACGGGAGTACATAGAACATGAGAACACAGAGCAGGAGAACAAAAAAGAGTAGAACACAGAACAGTAGAACATAGAACAGGAGAACATAGAACAGGAGTAAACAGGAGACAGAACTGGAGAACACAGAACAGTGGAACATAGAACAGGAGAACACAGAACAGCAGAACTCAGAACATAGAACACAGAACAGGAGAACATGGAACAGGAGAACATACAACAGGAGAACAGGATGACACAGAACAGTAGAACACTGAGCAGGAGAACACAGACCAGTTGAACACAGAAATGGAGAACACAGAACAGGAGAACAGTAGTACACAGAACAGTAGAACACAGAACAGGAGACCACAGACCAGCAGAACACAGAAATGTAGAACACAGAACAGGAGAACAGTAAAACACAGAACGGGAGAACATTGAAAAGTAGTACACAGAACAGAAGAACATAGATCAGTAGAACACAGAATAGCAGAACACAGAACAGTAGACCACAGAATAGGAGAGCACAGAAAAGGAGAACAAAAGAGCATAGACCAGGAGAACACAGAACAGTAGAACACAGAACAGTAGAACACAGAACAGGAGAACACAGAACAGGAGAACACAGAACAGGAGAACACAGGCAAGTATAACATAGAACAGGAGAACACAGAACAGTAGAACACAGAACAGGAGAACACAGGCAAGTACAACATAGAACAGGAGAACACAGAACAGTAGAACACAGAACAGGAGAACACAGAACAGTAGAACAAAGAACAGGAGAACACAGGCAAGTACAACATAGAACAGGAGAACACAGAACATTGAACAGGAGAACACAGAACAGGAAAACAGGGCAGTGATAAAGATGAGAATCAGAAGAAAGGCATGTGGCAGAACATAAACAAAAGCAGACAGAATGAAGAGCGAGTGTGAACAGAGCTCATCATGCAGAGGAACTGAGGGAACTGGGGCATGTGCTGAGGGGAACATTTTGTCACAGAAGCCACACTGCAAGGTTCCTGAAACGTGACTCAAGTCTAGAACTTTCTCCCAGAGTAACAATATCCACAGACACAATTTGCAGGAGATGGAGTGATGACATCACTGTGGAGCAACACACCCCTCAGTGAGGGCCAGAGACAGCTCTGTATCAGTCCTAACAATCATTATTCATTTTCATTTCTGATTGAAATTCATTTCTACAGCAATTAAAAGTCATTCTTCAGTGTTTTTATACTGCTGAGAAGACACCGGTGTATCTTCCAGTTCATTAGTTAGAGGACTGAGTGAAATGTGTGGAGATTGATGGAGGCTTGATGGAGAAATGGAGGATAAGTGAAGAAATTAAATGTGTCCTTGGAGGTGCAGTGAGGCTGAGACTCTCGCTGTGGAACACCTGATTTATATTCCAGGCCTCCTTATCTTCACTTCAGACACCTGTGTGTGTGTGTGTGTGTGTGTGTGTGTGTGTGTGTGTGTGTGTGTGTGTGTGTGTTTGTGTGTTGTCTCTGGAGGAAACGGATGCTGGAGAAGGGCAGCTGGACGCTCCAGAGCACAGAGAGTATTCATGAGAGATTGAGAGAGAGAGAGGGAGAGAGAGATTGGGGGGAGAGAGAGAGAGAGAGAGAGAGAGAGAGAGAGAGAGAGAGAGAGAGAGAGAGAGAGAGAGAGAGGAAGGGGAAGAGGGAGGACTGAGAATTTCTGGTCCATGTTGAGACTGAGTTAATGAGACATTTAGGCTTTGATGTAAATAAATTGTATTAGTAATTCTGATAGTAGTGTTAGTAATTTAAGTAATAACAGTAGTGTTAGTAATGTTGGTAGTGTTAATAATGTTAGTAAAAGTAGGGTTAGTAATATTAGTAGTGTTAGTAATGGAAGTTATATTAGTAGTGTTAGTAATGGTAGTAATATTAGTAGTGTTAGGAATGGTAATTATATTAGTAGTGTTCGTAATGGTAGTAATATTACTACTGTTAGTGTTTGTTAGTAATATTAATAGTGATAGTGTTAGTAATATTAGTAGTGTTAGTAATGGTAGTTATATTAGTAGTGTTAGTAATGGTAGTTATATTAGTAGTGTTAGTAATATTATTAGTGTTAGTAATGGAAGTAATATTACTACTGTTAGTGTTAGTAATATTAATAGTGATAGTGTTAGTAATATTAGTAGTGTTAGTAATGGTAGTAATATTATGTAGTGTTAGTAATATTAGTAGTGTTAGTAATGGTAGTAATATTAGTAGTGTTAGTGATATTAATAGTGATAGTGTTAGTAATATTAGTAGTGTTAGTAATGGTAGTAATATTAGTAGTGTTAGTGATATTAATAATGATAGTGTTAGTAATATTAGTAGTGTTAGTAATATTAGTAATATTAGTAGTGTTAGTGATATTAATAGTGATAGTGTTAGTAATATTAGTAGTGTTAGTAATGGTAGTAATATTAGTAGTGTTAGTGATATTAATAGTGATAGTGTTAGTAATATTAGTAGTGTTAGTAATGGTAGTAATATTAGTAGTGTTAGTGATATTAATAGTGGTAGTGTTAGTAATGGAAGTTATATTATTAGTGTTAGTAATGGTAGTAATATTAGTAGTGTTAGTGTTAATAATATTAATAGTGATAGTGTTAGTAATATTAGCAGTGTTAGTAACGGTAGTAATAGTAGTGTTAGTTTTAGTAATATTAATTGTGATAGTGTTAGTAATATTAGTAGTGTTAGTAATGGTAGTAATATTAGTAGTGCTAGTGTTAGTAATAGCAGTAGTCCACAGAGTCATCTTGTGTATGTAACTGAATATGAAGCCGATCGGCAGTATGAGCAGGAGAGAGTGTGTGAGAGAGTTTACTGTCTTATGTGATATTAAATATGTAGTTCAAAATTAAATTAATAGCATCATTTCTTTAAGGAAGATGAGAATGACAGCACTGCAGTCAGAGATAATAAAACTATGAGCTCCACTGATTAAAGTGACCTGTAAGAGCAGAAGTAGAGCGCTAGGTCAGTTTATCATTCAAACCTCAGTGTGTTCTCTTTACAGGAAAGAGCTTCACTTCACCAGCTCAGAACACCAGATACATTATCATTTTATCACCTCCACTCAGTAACTCCTGGCTACATGAAGTCAGTACAAGCGTCTGTCTGAGCAGGATATAAAATTAAATTAAAACGTATAGATGTAGGATGTAAGAGAAATGACGCTCTGGATCATGTGCTGTTCTGTCTGTTGTTGAACAGTGAGTGTGGAAGCCGTGCTGTTAAAGTAAACCAGTGATTAATGTGACATGACATTACTGTTAGAGGAATATTCATGCACTGATACACTGGATTCTCATTCATCATATTCTTACCATGATTTTCTTATTTTCTTTTTTAAATAAATGCTGTTGTTTTCTTCACTAGATACCTGCTTTCAGAAGGTGAGTGTTAGTGTTCTTGTAAAAGATCTTGTATTCGATAAATCTGGCAACCACAGAGGCTTGAGCTACACACAGGTGATTAGTGTAATCTGAATGAGGAGGCCAGAAGATTGGACTTAACCTGACTCTGTAACTCTCCTTGAGGAAAATTCTGGACTTCAGTGGATTGGACAGATGTAGAGCTGAGGTGAAAGAATGTCTGGGGTTGAAATGATAGAGACTTTAAAATTGTAAGATACAGAGTGTAGGAGTAACTTTACTCTCCGCCTTCTGCATTTTAATAAGTTTAACGTTAAAGAGATTTTAAATCCACAAGCTTCAGTTTCTCCTGAGAGAATGAAGTCACTGTGGAGCAGAGGAACTGGAGAAAAAGCGGATAAAAAGAGGTGGGATGATTGATTTACTCACAGACAGAGTGTTTGACTCTTAGCGCAGGTGTGTGTGTGTTTGTGTGTGTGAGAGAGAGAGAACAAAAAAAGCCTTGTGTGTGTGCTCTTGGATCAAATCAAATCAAATCTTGTTTCCTGCCATCTGTTTGGCTTGGTTTATATGCAAGCACACACACACACACACACACATGAACACACACACACAGCTCAGCTGTATGAGCCATACACACTGCATTAGGTGTTTTTTCAGCAGGAAGTCTGACTCACTGTCATAAATTTGATATAAATGGAAAAAAAGATGGAAATGAAAGTTTAGCTTGGATCGTTTATGATAAAAGGTTTATGAGGGAAGATTTATCAAATGGATCAGATTTATCATTTTTTTTCCCATTTTTTACACTTTCTCTCTCATCTTCCAGGAAAAAAAGCATTTTTAATGCAATATAAACAGATAAAACTCAAAACTCAGGTTTGACCTACGGATCCTGTAGCTGCTTCGGTGTTATATGAATAATTATTTATAGTTTGTAATAAATATTTTTATTTAATCACACACTTCTCAGGCAGAGCTTTAGCCTGTAATCATCAATACAAACCTCAACACTTATCAGAAACCTGCTGGAAATATTGTGGCTGCCAATAAAACTCATTTAAAAGGTGAAAAGCTTCTTCATGACTAGATTCTGAGGTCATGTGCCAGGTTTGTGGTCCACAGTAGGAGATGGGGTTAAGCTCAAATACCTGTCTCAAGCTGAAATTTTGTACTTCAGCCAATCAGATTTCAGCAGGTCATAACATTGAGTCCAGAAACCTGATGTTCATCTGCTCTCACTTTATGGTTCTGTGGAACCATGAGCTTAGACTCCTGCAGAAAAACTCGCAGGTCACATGTTTGTTTAAATATTAAATACGCCACATGGATTTATTCTGTCTGTCTCACGGTCACATAAATGACCTTATTAAAGACTTTTCTACCTCTAGGATGAGATTCTGACGGTGATTCGCCGTGTGGATGAAAACTGGGCCGAAGGCATGCTGGGAGATAAGATCGGCATTTTTCCCATCCTCTACGTGGAGGTGAGCGACACACAAACTCCTGCCTCTGGTTTTAAAGTGAATATCAATTCTTCTGGTATGGGTTTAATTCAGAAAACTACTTCTAAGAATAGATGAGTGTGTTTTTATCAAACCCCACACTAGCTTAGCCGTATCCCAGAATGCACCAGATGAAGCGTAAGTGGGGGAATAAACCCTCCTGGGCGTGAAGTTCACCCGAGTCTTCATCAGAACAGCGCTCTCATTAAAGCGCTGAAGCATTGCATTATGGGAGCAACAGGATCAGGCATCTACAGCAATTTTCCACAACACGTAATTGTACTTCAGTCTCGCTTTATTGTCATCTCTGCAGATCTTCTGCTCATCTATCGCTTCATGCTGGAGGGGAGTAAAAAAAGGGTAAATGATAGATGGCCATAATGAATATTGATTACAAACGCTCAAATTACATGGAGCTTCATCACTCTGTGAAAACACTGAAATAGAGGAGGATGGAGGAGGAGGAGGAGGAGGAAGGGGGGGTGAAAGAGAAAGAGGAGAAGAGCGAGAGAGACAGAGAGAGAAGGAGAGCGAGGGAGAAAAGTGGGGGAGAGAGGGAGACAGGGGAAAGGAGGGAAAGAGGTGTAACATTTTTGTGGCTTCAGTCTTTGCTGTGATCAGTTTACTGTCTGTGTAATTCACAGCTTTACATGAATGCCCTCTTTTGAAAACGTCAGTGTTTCTATAGTAACAGCTCATTCACAGGGGCATGTGCTATAAACTCCATGTTATATAAAATTAATACTAAAAGTGTTCGTTAGCAAGGAAAAACATGTGTAACTGTTGATATGGTGAAGTCTTCTGTAGACTACAGCTGCTCTATACAGTGATAATAGACACTAACGTGTTTCATCGACGTATAGTGACACGTACAACACGGCTCTCTTTAATTAATAAATATTTATCATTGTTATCAGATCGTTTTAATCAGAGATTTAACTAAACAGAAACATCATTCAGAATTCAGCTTCATCACACTCACTGAGATATAACATCGCTAGGCTAGGTTTTTTGTTTTTTTTTTGGTCTTCGTCCATACAGTTATTGAAATTAATAACCTGCTTATTATTAATCCATCAGGGAATGTTGTATTTCAGTCCATAAAAACCAAAGCAGTGTTCGTCACTTCAGATCTGTCCTTTTTAAGTTAGCAGGTTGATTTAAACGAAGCTCTTTAGCTAGTTATTAGTTAGCTTGGTTGTTTCATTTTAGCATGGCGGCATATTTACGAGTACTGGACCAGAATCCAGGAGCAGTATGAGTACTGATCATCTCTAATCAGTATTTAACACTGAACAGTGTGATTCACATCACCGCAGCAATCTGGAAGGTTTCCTCAGCTTGATGGTGTTGTATTAAAGAACACAGAGATTTCTGACTGAAAGTAATCACCTTTGCGTGTATCGACTCCATAAACGACCGGACGATTCTAAGAGGAGCGACTCCTCATCCCGAGTGAACAGAGGCGTGCTGCGTCATACCTTCAGGAAGCAGCGTGATGCAGAATAGAAATAGATTTCCGATAATGTGCTTCTTTTCCCCTCATGATTCAGAGCTATTGTTACTGACAGCTTTTTATCCGCAGGCTGATAAGGGCTAAAAGGGTAAAAGTCCAGAGTCTAGCTTTGGATTTTTAAAATCTTGTCAACTGAAATGATAAAAATAACCTGCTGCTAAACTCTAAACTTAAGCTTATTTAATCTTTCAGTTCTAATTAGTATTGAATTATTAAAGACTTTGGTTTTCACAATTAAATCCATTCCACTGAAACTGCAGCAAGAACAAAGCAAGAGTCAGAGATTCACTCATTTATAACCTTATACTCATTTAAATAAAATCTCCTTCTCTTCACACACACTCACTCAGACCCTGACACATGCTCAGTGGAATCTACATGAACTCACTTTACTCCAGTGTTAAATCACACACATCATTAAATTTTTTTTTTTAGTATTTAACCCTTTAACAGCACTTCACTTCATTACTGCAACAAGGTGAGTACATCTGTCTGAATTTGTGTATTCAGCTGATCTCTCTCTGTTTATCTCTCTCTCTGTCTGTCCCTCTCTCTCTCTCTCTCTCTCTCTGTTTCTCTGTTTCTCTCTCTCTCTCTCTTTCTCTCTCTCTCTCTCTCTCTCTCTCTCTTCTCTCTCTCTCTCTCCTTCTCTCTCTCTCTCTCTCTCTCTCTCTCTCTCTCTCTCTCTGTCTCTCAGCTGAATGAAGCAGCCAAGCAGCTGATGGAGATGGATAAACCAGTCCCTGGGCCGAGTGCTGACTCAGAAACCCCAGAATCCTGCCAAGGTGATGTCCATGGTGATGCCCCACGGCAACGAGCAGAAGGAAAGAAGAATGCAAAGAAGCGTCACTCCTTCACAGCCCTGAGCGTCACACAGCGCACAGCACTCGCTAACAACAACCGCCATTCCATGGAAATCAACGCGTCTGATCCCAGAGCGAGAGTCGGAGAGTACGCTCATCTTAGCTCCAGCGCTCCCACCTCACAGGTGTGTGTGTGTGTGTCTGTGTGTGTTCAGTTCAAATTGCTCAGTCTGATTGGTCAGTATTGTGACACACACAGATCACAAAGTCATTAAATTATTAAATCTCCAGGACTCCTCGTTTAACGCCGGAGCAGTGGTGCAGCCTCGAGTGACTCCGACCTCTGGAGAGCTTCTTGCTGCTGCAAAAGTTCAGCTTCCTCTAAACATGTGAGTGCTGAACTCTTTCACAGTTTTATTCGGTCCAACACAACATGAATTTATGTTCCTGCTGAGTGCAGGACTCTCATACACTGACCTCTATTATTCATTCTGACTCTCTGATCCTTTTTGTTTTCCATACACTATCCTCTCATTTTCTACACACTGATTAACTCTGTTTGTTTTCCACATTCTTCCTGATCCTGTGGTTTTTCACACTCATTCTGACCCTTCAGTTTTCTTTTCTCTGAACCTTTTTGTTTTCCATTCATTCATTCATTGTCTATCGCTTATCCGATCTATTCTTGGGTCACGGGGTGCCTGTGCCTATCTCAGGCGTCATTGGGCACCAAGGCAGGATACACCCTGGACGGAGTGCCAACCCATCGCAGAGCACACACACACTCTCATTCACTCACGCAATCATTTGTTTTCCATATTTTCTCTTTTTATTTTCTATTTTCTACACTCCTTTTGACCCTTTTTGTTTTCCACATTCTGCCTAACTCTGTTTACTTCTCTCATTACTCCCTCACTGTTTGCTGTGTTTGTTAGCATACACACTCAGTTACAGTGAAAAGGCCATTAATAGTGAGGTGAAATAAGGAACTGTTCACTAACACTGACAGCTTATGACAGCTTAGTGACACTAATAAACTCTCCCACTGAGTTTTGGGTCTCACATCATTTGCCAAAAAAAAATCCAAGGGCAAAAGATTTTAAGATGCCTGACAGATTTCAGTAAATACCAGAGACATTACAAAAAGTCTTTTTAAAAAGTCAGTGCAAGAGGAAAGAGTGGCGTTGTGGGAAAGTCACGCAGCACAGAAATGAATATTCTCAACTCACAACCTGTTAAGTTTTCCCATGGGAATCTAGCCAAAGTGTGGAGATCGTTTCTATGGTAACAAGGACTCAAGTCAACGTATATAAATAAATCTGATGAGATTGGACGTGAAGAGGTCACCTTCTGTGCTAACACTCCCTCTCGGGTTCCTCATTTCACTTGTAGCTCTCCGTTAAACTCTGTCTAATCTCTCTTCTGTGGAGCTGCTGCTTGAGGCTCCTCCTCACCTACAGCAGAACTTTAAGCTGGTGAACTGGATGAAAGGGCTGCTGCTGCACCAGCTTCCTCCAAATGATTATCTTTTAATATATTTCTTAAAAAGTAGAGTGTCTCACGTCTGAGTGTTGGGTGTCGGATTTGTTTGCAGCTACTTGGCCTTGTACGCGTATAAACCGCAGAAGGCGGATGAGCTGGAGCTGAGGAAAGGAGAGATGTACCGCGTGATGGAAAAGTGCCAAGACGGATGGTTCAAGGGAACATCACTGCGCAGCGGCACCTCCGGAGTTTTCCCCGGGAATTACGTCACTCCTGTGTCCAGGTGAGGAAGCACTTCAAATGATCTTAAATCCAAACAATTTTATATTACAGTTATTATATTTTATATTAAGATCATATTATTTATTATTTTACTGTTAAATTTATCACCATTTCCATTATTATTATTATTATTATTATTATTATTATTATTATTATTATTAGTCATGTTATACGTCTACGTTTCATCACATAATGTAACATTTCCTTTATCCTTGTGATGTTTGATGGATGAATAAAGTGATTTATTAAGATTTGCTGATTTGTGATTATTATATCTAGAGGTGTTTATTGACCTGCTGTGTGTCCAGTGTTTGTGTAGAAGACCAGGGAACAGTGTGTGAGGGAAGAGGAAGATATTTAGGATTCAAGCTGTGTGTTGGAATGACTTTAATAAAAATAAATAAATAAAAAGGCTTTAAAATAAAGAATAAATCATACTGAATCAGAAATATAAACCTCAGCTGAATATTAGTGAATAAATATATTAATATTAATATAATTAATTCAATAAATAAATTAAGTAATAAATGAATAAATTAAGGTTTATGATGTTCGAAAATTATTTATATTTTATTCTTATTATATTATTAATATATTAAAATTATTTACACACTCTTCATTAAATTACTGAACCACAGGGTGTGAATTTTTTTCTTCTTCATTTGTTACTATCTTGAGATTTTCATTTAGCTGTTTTGAGATGTAATGATTTCAATTATTTCAAAATGTGTCGTAAAGACTTGAGTCTAACAAAATAAGAGCTTTAGGGAGACAGAAATCTAGTAATCATTTCACATCTTCAGAGCTTCGGGATCAAATACATCAGAACTCCTGAGGAATATTAATACATCTGCTGGACATTATAATCTGTCCTAATTTTTGAACATAACAATAATCACAATAGATCCTGTTATTTAAATCATCATCATCATCATCATAACCTTCCTCGTCATCATCGTTATTAGCCTCATAATCATCATTGTCAACATCATCCTCATCATCAACCTCCTCCTCCTCCTCATCATCATCATCATCATCCTCCTTGTACTTGAGCGTGTAAACCTCCAGAGAGCAAGAGTGGAGACAACAAAAACTACACAACCAAACAAAATAAAGGATTAAAGGGACTTAGTGACCATGTTCGTGTCTCTGCACTCGTTTACATTTTTCAGACTTTATTCAGTTGAACTCATCATCAAACTCAACACACTGCTCTGTTCTTACACTCACAGCTAATCCTCCTGTTAGCGATACTCTTAACGTCTTCTGCTAGCATCTGGTGGTACAGTATGCAATTTATTTGCAAAATCTTTCAGTTAAACACTGCAGTATTGATCAACATGTTTATTTCAGATTTATTACCTTTGTCTTTGTTATCAGCAACAAAAATTCAGCTCATGTGGCTAACAGGGAAGAAAAGACACGGCTACAAGTTAGCATGATGTCACTCAGTCATCATGAGCATGCAGGCCAATTTATTTATTTGATCTATCTATTTAAATGTGAAGGTTTTTTTTTTTTCCCATTCGGATTTTTTGTAATTCACATTTTCACACTAAAGAGTTGTATTGAAAATTTTATACAGTGACATTTACTGCACCTGATTAATTACCCTGTAGGAGACTTAATTTCAGAACCGTTCAACATTATGTACTGGGTGCTATGTACACACACACACACACACACACACACACTATAGTTCTATTGTGGCAAGAAATCAATACAGGTGTCCAGGGATTATGGTGGCTCCATCAATAAGTCTGTCTCAGTAACTGATGACTCGTCTGTGACTCTGATTTTAAATATCGCTTGTTAAACACGGTTTAAAAATCCATTTGCAAAAAGTACACTGTGTGTGTGTTTGTGTTTATATGTGTGTTTGTGTGTGAGTGTGAGAGGTTGTAGATTGTGTGTGTGTATGTGAGTGTGTATGTGAGTGTGTGTGTGTGTGTGTGTGTGTGTGTGTGTGTGTGTGTGTGAGAGAGAGAGAGATTGTAAATTGTGTGTGTTTGTGTGTGTGTATGAGAGTATGGGTGGGTGTATGTGAGTGTGTGTATTTGAGTGTGTGTGTGTGTGACAGAGAGGGAGAGATTGTAGATTGTGTGAGTGTGTGTGTGTGTGTGTGTGTGTATGTAAGTATGGGTGGATGTGTGTGAGTGCGTGTGTGTGTATGTGTGCGAGTGTGTGTATGTGAGTGTGTATGTGTGCGAGAGAGACAGAGAGAGAGAGACATGGTACAATCCTCTCTGGAGAGCCACAGTCTCAAGAGATCTGATTCGCTCGTGTCCTCATCACGTTACTCTGCTGGTTTCAGCTCCATGTCTCTGGACTACTGTGGCGGTTTGTGTGATACAGGAACATCTGGATATCAGTTACATCTGGATGACTGAGGAGAGAAACGGAGTAAAAATACCGAGTATCTACTTACAGGAGCAGAGAACTGAAATATCTCACACTTTATTGCGCACGTACATAAAAATGAACAATCACTTAATAATGTGAAGGTTAAACAGACAGATCTCTGTGTGTGTGTGTGTGTGTGTGTGTGTGTGTGTGTGTGTGTGTGATTACAGAGCTCCGTTTGCAGTTGGCCAATCCCGCGCCTGCATTCCTGGGTCAGTGATTAAGCCAGTTCCTGGTTCTCCTGGGTCGCCCCGCCCCTCCAGCCCCGTCCTGATTGGTCCTGCGTCTCGCGCTGTCCCTCACATGACCACAAACCCTACACCTTCACTGGTAACAAGCCCCACCCCTTCACTTGTCACAAGTCCCGCCCCTTCACTGTCCTCAAGCCCTGCCTCCTCTCCTCACCTGAAGAACTGCCTGCGAATGTGCAGCCAGCCACAGCTGGGTAATGAAAACTCTATGATTTTATATTTTTCATTATTTCATTATTTTTCATTATAAGAATCAGGAGAGAAACTGCTTCATCTGTAAACATTGCATGTCCGTTTTGAGTGAAAGCACAATCTAATAATAATAATAATAATAATAATAATAATAATAATAATAATAATAATGCTTTTCTTCTCCACAGGGGGCACTCCTCATTCCTCCCCCTCTCGATCCCCCACCCCTCTGTGTACCCGCCCCTCGATGATCTCATCTCCTCAGGTTCACCCAGTAAGCTCACTCAATTTGGGCATCACCCACCTGAATGGGGCGGAGCCTCCGGAATGTCCGTCATCACCCAAGATGGAGGAAAAGAAAGCTGAGAAGGTGATTGGACGTCTGTCTTAAGATTATAGTTCTGTCCCCTAGTGGAACGTCAGTATTGGCCACGCCCTGTGTTTGTGTCTGTATGTGTGATGTTCTCGTCTATCTGAGCATGCTCTATCTGTGAGTTATTTAAGAAATAGTGAACAGTCGTGACTCATCTATCAGAAAGCAGTGGCTTGTTGCTAAGCAACAGAGTATTACCATTGGTAAGAAGAAAATGTAAATGTAAGACATTAACAAAAAAAACTAGTAACAAAAGCTAAAAGGAAAAAAGGCTAGTAAATGAGTTCACTTGTTTTTGTTGTTATTATTCATAATATTATTATGACTACGTTGTCCTCCGATCTCCATGAACCTGTACTGATTTATTGTTTGTCTTATGTTAAATCTCTTGCTTCTGATTCCATCATTTATTGTGATTTTTTTAAACGCTGAATATCAATAAGACACAACATCATAACTACAGTGTGCAGGGTTAGTTAAACAGACCAGAGAGGTGAGACTCTCACACAAGCTGTGTCTCTCTCATACACACACACACACACACACACACCGTGTGGCTCATTATGCAGCGTTAATTGGCTCTGCTCCTTACACACAGATGCAGGAGGTGAATTCTGGAGGAACAGTTTAATAAAATGAGAAGCTTGTAAACATGAGTAAAGGTCATATACATATAAGGGTTCTCAGAGATGACCTTTGACACCTTAGGGAGAGTTTGTCTATTGAGATGTTTAATTGTCTCTGTGTGCCTCCAGAAGGAAAAAAAGAGTGGCGTCCTCCTCAAGCTGCTGAAGAAGAAGTCTCGCTCACCACCATCCTCATCCCCGACTCATGACCCTACGTCCTCTTCGTCCTCGTCCTCCACCTCCTCCTCGTCTTCTGCAGCCGTTCATGGAGCCACAGCAGCGGATTTCCAGGTGTTTAGCCGCGCCGGCTCGTGCCCCATCGAGAGCGACATGCAGGGAGCTGGCGGCATCGAACCTCTTAACAGGAAGTGTGGCTCACTCGACCTCGATCTGGCACCGCGACAGCCGTTCTTCTCTCCTACTTCCTCTTCCTCATCCTCCACTTCCTGTTCCGCGATGCTGGCCATCCGTCCTGAACCGAAACCTTTATCTCGTGAGAGGTGTGTCATCAGGAATCCTCATGAGTGCTGATTAATACCAGAAACACACACACGCACACAAATATACACACACATTCTTACACACACACACACACACACACACACCTATACAAAACCTTTTATCTAGCAGATTGACCACACACTTGATTCAGGTCACATGACCTTTTCCGCAGTCTTTAGCCCTATCTGTGTAAATGCTAGTATTCTCAGTATTCAGTGTCAGAGCTTCTACAAAACTCTTTTGATTCTCTTCATTTCCTCAGATATCGCGCCGTGGTGCCATATCCTCCTCAGAGCGATGCTGAGATCGAGCTGAAGCAGGGCGATATCGTTTTCGTGCACAAGAAGCGTGATGACGGCTGGTATAAGGGAACGCTGCAGCGCACCGGCCGCACCGGCCTTTTCCCCGGCAGCTTCGTCGAGAGCTTCTGAGGATTCAGAGGAAAAAAAACACAACCTCAGCAAAGTTTACGGAATTTCAACCGGAGCTTGTGAGCGCTCGGAACAGTGAATCAAAAAAATCCAACAGCTTGACGAATGTTTGTGGAAGAAAAAAGGTTTACAGAGTTTCTGCATTTAAAAAAATGTTTAAAAAAGTCAAACATCTCAGAGGCGAAATGGTTCACCATGTCTCCGGTAACTCAAGGATGGTTTCTCTGGGGGATCGTCTGAACAGACGATACTCAGAGTCACCGTCCACTGCACAGTCAGCCAATGAGCACAATGGACTTTACACACACATATACACACACATACACACACATCACAACAATGCCTTTCACATGAGGAACCTGAGGAATGTTTGACCAAAAGTCGGCCGTCTCTTCATTTTCCGGAGTTTCGCTGTTTACACATACACCACAACTCCAAAATCACGATGTTTACACAACCAACTAACTCACTAACTCATACACTGATATTCCTGAAAATGTTTTTTGTTTGTTTCCTGTCAAACGCTAGCAAAATTATTTCTTAAAAAACAGTTTAAAATGCCGACAGTAAAAGGTGACGGCGTTTTCAGCAACACAGACCCACCTTTACAACAACAGCCATGTACATGTGGGCTTAAGTCTAACTGTCCAGAATAACTTTTATAGACCAGATATCAGTGGACAGTTCCGATTAAACACGGAACGTTCCACAGAATGGAAATAAATGCAGATGTTCTGAGAGGCTTCAGAAGATGAAGAGTGAAACGTGTGTGTGGTTCAGTCTGGAGGTCAGGTTAGTAAACATGGCTGACTACCTGCACAGCTGAAGGAAAAAAGACAAACAAACCAACAGGTAAAAACCAGCAGCTCGATCATCAGCTTAGAAATGTGTCAGAAACTCCCTGAACTCTCCCTGTGCCCTCTGAACTCTCCCTCCACCCCTGAACTCTCCCTGTGCCCTCTGAACTCTCCCTCCACCCCCTGAACTCTCCCTCCACCCCCTGAACTCTGCCTCCGCCCCTGAACTCTCCCTCCGCCCCCTGAACTTTACCTCCGCCCCCTGAACTCTCCCTCCGCCCCCTGAACTCTCCCTCCGCCCCTGAACTTTCCCTCCGCCCTCTGAACTCTCCCTCTGCCCCCTGAACTCTCCCTCTGTCCCCCGAACTCTCCTTCTGTCCCCTGAACTCTCCCTCTGTCCCTGAAGCGTACATTGTAGCACAAACATACACCATGACGAGGAAACAGCACCATCAGATGCTGCAGGAATGACGGAGAACCTCGGTCACACAGATCACACAGCTCCATTATTTAAGTGCAGATTTATCTGAATATATAGTCACTGATTCAAAAGTGCTGATGTTTTCATTAAGGATTTGAAATGGATTCAACAAACAAGTTAAACATCGACGAGAAACACTACACTACAGCACTACACTACACTACAGCCCCCTACACTACACTACACTACACTACAGCACTACACTACACTACACTACAGCACTACACTACACTACAGCACTACACTACACTACACTACAGCACTACACTACAGCACTACACTACACTACAGCACTACACTACACTACACTACAGCACTACACTACACTACAGCACTACACTACACTACACTACAGCACTACACTACACTACAGCACTACACTACACTACAGCACTACACTACACTACACTACAGCACTACACTACACTACAGCACTACACTACACTACACTACAGCACTACACTACACTACACTACAGCACTACACTACACTACAGCACTACACTACACTACAGCACTACACTACACTACAGCACACACTACACTACACTACACTACAGCACTACACTACACTACAGCACTACACTACACTACACTACAGCACTACACTACACTACAGCACTACACTACACTACACTACAGCACTACACTACACTACAGCACTACACTACACTACACTACAGCACTACACTACACTACAGCACTACACTACAGCACTACACTACAGCACTACACTACACTACAGCACTACACTACACTACACTACAGCACTACACTACACTACAGCACTACATTACACTACATTACACACTACACTACAGCACTACACTACACTACAGCACTACACTACATACAGCACTACACTACACTACAGCACTACACTACACTACAGCACTACACTACACTACAGCACTACACTACAGCACTACACTACACTACAGCACTACACTACACTACAGCACTACACTACACTACAGCACTACACTACACTACAGCACTACACTACACTACAGCACTACACTACATACACACTACACTACACTACAGCACTACACTACACTACAGCACTACACTACACTACACTACAGCACTACACTACAGCACTACACTACACTACACACTACACTACATACAGCACTACACTACACTACAGCACTACACTACATTACAGCACTACACTACACTACAGCACTACACTACACTACAGCACTACACTACATACAGCACTACACTACAGCACTACACTACACTACAGCACTACACTACACTACAGCACTACACTACACTACAGCACTACACTACATTACAGCACTACACTACACTACAGCACTACACTACATTACAGCACTACACTACACTACAGCACTACACTACAGCACTACACTACATTACAGCACTACACTACATTACAGCACTACACTACACTACAGCACTACACTACACTACAGCACTACACTACACTACAGCACTACACTACAGCACTACACTACACTACAGCACTACACTACATTACAGCACTACACTACACTACAGCACTACACTACATTACAGCACTACAGCACTACATTACAGCACTACACTACAGCACTACACTACATTACAGCACTACACTACACTACAGCACTACACTACATTACAGCACTACACTACACTACAGCACTACACTACACTACAGCACTACACTACACTACAGCACTACACTACACTACACTACAGCACTACACTACGGCACTACACTACGGCACTACACTACGGCACTACACTACACTACAGCACTACAATATGGCACTGCACTACAGTACAGCACTACACTACAGCACTACACTACACTACAGTACTACACTACACTACACTACACTACACTATGACACTTCACTACAGCACTACACTAGACCACTACACTACACTACAGCACTACACTACAGCACTACACTACACTACACTACAGCACTACACTACACTACAGCACTACACTATACTACAGCACTACACTACAGCACTACACTACACTACAGCACTACACTACACTACACTACGGCACTACAATACACTACACTACAGCACTACACTAGACTACACTACACTACACTACAACACTACACTACAGCACTACACTACACTACAACACTACACTACACTGGACTACAGCACTACACTACAGCACTACACTACAGCACTACACTACACTACACTACACTACAGCACTACACTACGGCACTACACTACACAATGGCACTACACTACACTACACTACAGCACTACACTACTACACTACACTACACTACAGCGCAGCACTACAACAACACTACACTACACTACAACACTACACTGCAGCACTACAACACTACACTACACTACACTACTACCACAACACAACACTACATTGCAGCACTACAACACTACACTACACTACAGTACTACACTACACTACACTACACTATGACACTTCACTACAGCACTACACTAGACCACTACACTACAGCACTACACTACACTACACTACAGCACTACACTACACTACAGCACTGCACTACACTACAGCACTACACTACACTACAGCACTACACTACACTACAGCACTACACTACACTGGACTACAGCACTACACTACAGCACTACACTACACAATGGCACTACACTACACTACTACACTACACTACAGCACTACACTAGACTACACTACACTACAACACTGCACTACACTACACTACAGCACTACACTGGACTACAGCACTACACTACAGCACTACACTACACTACTACACTACATTACACTACAGCACTACACTACGGCACTACACTAAAACAAAACACCTCAACACTCACACACATGCACACGCTCAAACACACACTACGTGTACAAAAACGAACTCACACGTGTGCAGTGTGTCGATACTCAGTAAGGATCTACTCAGCAATGTGTGTGTGTGTGTGTGTGTGTGTGTGTGTGTCTGTCTGTGTGTGGAGTCAACAGATGGTAATCAGACTCTCCTGAGGAGTCTCACTTTCACTCGCGTCTCATCCCAGAAGAAGCTGTGAAAGTGGAGATGTTTCCCTGAGCCATGTAAACTGATGCTTGCTGTCATGATGAGATTAACATTGCTGTCATGATGAGATTAGCATTGCCGCGTACACGGGAGGTACAGACGTAGCACAAGTTCAGCCTCCATTCACAGAATTTAGCACAAATCTGATCAGATGACCAGACTTTCACCAGCGAGCGGGTGAAGTTAGCGTTAGTTCTACAGACTAGCGAAACGTTACGGATTTAGCATTGATTGTTGGAATTGTTTTCGCACGCTTATGGAATTTACTAGAAAGTTTAACAAAGACTCCATGAGCTTTCTGGAATATTTAGCAACACTTCAATAAATTAGCCTCTATCTACCAGCAACAGAAAGAACTTAGCACAAATTTAGCAGTTTACTTTAAGAAATAAATCGATAACTGGAGCCTGGATTGGGTCATGTCTCAATCCTCAGCACACTTCATTCACTCTGCAGTTCTGCCTTTTTTACATCTCTAACACAGCGTACAATGAACCCGATGCCTAGCCTGCTGTTCACATCGCCAAATTCTAAAGACAGCATCATTTGCTGCTTTTATTTATTTATTATTTTCTATATTTGATTCAGTCTTCTAATATTTCTTCTTTTATTTTATGTAAGATGTTTTTACTTTTTTCTTTTCAAAAAATTTACAAATGCTGTTTTCCTTTATTTATGTTGATTGTCATTGTTATGAATTTGCACACGATTGTGTACATTAGCATGCTAACTACTTGTCACCTCAAGCTGTTGTTTCCTTCTGGTTCAATGTTGCCTCAAAGTCAGATTAGCTTGATTAGCTACCATCAGCTAATCAGTTTTCTCGTCCATGAGGAGAGTCATTTACTACAAGCTAACTAAGCTAACTGTTCTTTGGTGCGGCTCTGTTGCTAGTAAGCTACCTGGCAGGTCACTTTAACAGATCCAGAGTCATTTGTGAATGTTTGAGGTTCTAAAGTCGGGGTTTAGCGGAATCCATTCTCTTAGGGATATTTTTCTTCCAAATCAAAGATTTATCAGTTTGTTAGAAATATTATGCATGGCTTATTTTGCTAGCTAGCTAGTTTAGCACAATTTTTTTACACCCTTACCAATTAGCACAGCTAACTAGCAAAGCTATGTTAGCGAATAATTTCTTTTCCATCGCTCATTTTAGCTAGCTAGCAACAAAAACAGAGGCTGTTTTTTTTTTCAACCATAAGAAATATAAATGTTTACCAAAGCAGTCTGGGAATTAACGTGGATTCACTACTGTAACCATGGCAACAGCTAGCAAAGCACAGCAAACGCTTCAGTAAACACTTGTCAGGTTCCTCTCCAGTTAAAGCGCCACCTCAGAAGACAGAGAGTCACTCAGTGATGAGACCAAGCCTCTTCTGGCTGCTTTTTTTATGAACCTTGTGACAGAAAGATAAAGGTAGACTCTTTGGATCTGTTTTTTCTCTCATTCGTGAATTTAGTGCCAATGTTCTCACAAGCACAAGCGTGTCTCCATGTTGGAGATTCAGGTTCAAGCCTGATTTTAAAGAGAAACAGTTGGGAAGGAAAAAGAAAAAAATATATTGAAATATTTAAAAAATATATTGTGAAAAGATATTTATAGGCCTCTGGTGCTACAGCTGAGATCCTGAGGAAAAACTGCCTCGTGACCTGACAGTGTGTCATTTACACATCGTCTTGTACTGACTACTTGTGACTTTTTTTCATGTAAAAAGTGCATTTTAGCAATAAATGCCATTGTTCTAAAAACATAAAGAGTTGTCCTGCTGTGCTACCTGCATCCATTCGAACCTGATGCTCCTGCTGCGTCCCACGCCGTCGTAACACAGGCGCTATGACAGTCAGGAGAGAGGGTAAGCCCCACCCATCCACAGAGCTCCACCCACCCAACCACCAGGAGCAGTTTAACTCCCGCATCTTCCCAGACACGGATGGTCGTGGTGTCGTGAGGATCTGTCAAGGTCGATGGGGTCAAGACTTTTTTTCAACATGCCGTCTTATGCAAAAGTTTGTGCACCCCTGGTCAAAAAGTATTACTGTGAGTAGCTAAATGAGTAAAACATGAACTGATTTTCAAAAGGCATAAAAGTTAAAGATGACATTTCTCCAAATAGAAAGTACCTTGGCCTCCAAGTAAAAGTTTTTACACCCTGCACACATCTCCACATCCAGAAAATCTCCATCACGCAGACTCACGCTTCCCACCCACACCTCCAGTTTCCATAAGTACACACTCGCTGTGGGTTTGCCATCCTTCTTTGTTTGTCTCTAATGTGACAGTAACGTACTACAGTGTCTGCAGTTCACTCTGAGGATCTTCCACCAAACCCTAGAGCAGCTTCAGCTCTCGTTCTCCAGCCTCGTCAGGATTCAGAGTCAGCTCTCAGAAGTGTGATGAGCGGTTTGACCTCACAGATAATCACAGCCTCTCTATAATGATGAACACTTAGTGTGTGTGTGTGTGTATAAAACATTTACTCTTATACACTGATCCGTCATGTACACACAAACACATACACAACACTGACCTCGACAAACCCTTTCATTCGACACAGGAAGATCAACAGAGTCTCAGACTTCCACAAGTCAGCAATAAAACATGTGGGGACGTGATGTTAAAGGAAAATCATCAAAAATACACAAAGACAGCTAGAAACAGGGATTACTTTATTTCTTCATCTCTCTCTCTCTCTCTCTCTCTCTCTCTCTCTGTCTCTCACTCCCTCCCTTTTTCTCTGTCTCTCTCTTTCTCTCCCTCTCATTCACTCCCTATCTCTCTCTCTCACACTCCTCTCTTTCTCTCTCTCTCTCATCTCGCTTTCTCTCTTTCTCTCTCTTTAGCTATCTCCCCCTCTCTCTCATCTCTATCTCTCTCCCCATCTCTCTCTCTCTTTCTTTCTCTCTCATCTCTCTCCCCATCTCTCTCCCTCTCTCTCTCTGTCCCTGGGTTAATATGTGGGACAGTTTGAAAAAGTGAGAAGGTCAAGATCGCCTTCTGCTGGTGAAATGTGGCATTATCGTCTATCCTTAGCTTAATTATGAAGAGCAGCATGTTCTGTATCATCCTGAAGATTGACATATTTACACACACACCAACTCTAAATTCTGAGGTCATGAAGGTGATTAATGATCTAACAGCAGAATCAAATCACAGGTTTATATTAATGAACTGATAATCTTATTGTTTCTATGGTAACAGCTCACTAAGGATCAGTGTATATTTAACCAACAGAAAGGATGTGGTGAAGGTTTCTGCTTATTTACCATTTATATAAAAAAGAAGTCTCCAGTGTCTCCAGGTTTCAGCGGTTTCGCATTTCGTTTATTCATGGTGGAACTTGAGCATATGGAGTTCACTAATTCAATTCCACTGAATAGAAGACACGAAATTGATGCTTTTGGAAACTGGAGAATATGTTGGTTTCATTTTTACAAACAAAAAATAATTATTATTATCATTATTGTTGTTGTTGTTATTATTATTGTTGCTATAATTGTGTCCTATTATCAGTTGTTGTTTTTTTTATTCAGCACCACTGAGTCCTTTTCTCTCCAAGTCCATGTGAGTTTCCTGCTCTAGTGTCTGCTCTTTCACCTCATTCAGATAGAGGAACCAAGTGATGGATTTCTCTGGAGAACCAGATTACTCGTGATCCTTGATCCTCTCTGGAGATCTGAGTTCTCACTCCTGAGCTCACGGAGTTTTTATGTATTGGCTCTTTCTTTATCCTGTAATAGAAACTGCTCCATGAGAAGATGGACACTATGGTTCGGAGTGTAATAAATTAGGTTAATAAAAGTGTAAACGAAGTGTATCTAAAAAATTATACAATTTCGTTTTTATATTTAATAGGAATTTAAATGTTTTTTTTTCATTGGTACATGTACTGTACTGTCCTAGGGTTAAAACTATTTTAAATCAGAAACACCTTTGAGTTAAACAGAAACATCTCACTCAGGCATTACAAGGCTGGATCCTTTATATACTGCCCCCTATGTAGTGAGCATGTTAACTGGATAAACTGGGAATTACATATAAGAGTTCAAGATAGTCTTTTTACATTTTAATTTTGGATAAACTACATAAAGTTTCTAAAATAATTCTAAAACAATATAATTATAATCATTTATATGAGCAGTGAGGTTATATGACTATATGTTATATATGGATATACACCGCCATAGCAGCCATAACATTATGAGCACTGACAGGTGACGTCAATAACACTGATGATCTCCTCATCATGGCACCTGTTAGTGGGTGTGATATATTAGGCAGCAAGTGAACATTTTGTCCTCAAAGTTGTGTTAGAAGCAGGAAAAATGGGCAAGTGTAAGGATTTGAATGAGTTTGACAAGGGCCAAATTGTGATGGCTAGACGACTGGATCAGAGCATCTCCAAAACTGCTGCTCTTGTGGGGTGTTCCCGGTCTGCAGTGGTCAGTATCTATCAAAAGCGACAGGGTCATGGGCGGCCAAGGCTCATTGATGCACATGGGGCGCGAAGGCTGGCCCGTGTGATCTGATCCAACAGATGGGAGTCACTGGGATTGGTCATTAGTGTTCTATACAAAATAATGTACACTTAAAGAAGAAATAAACACATAATTACAAAGAAAGAAAGAAAATATAGATTTTAAGAGTTCAAAATGGGTTGTAGGGCGGTGCTTCCGGAGAACAACTTCCGGTTTGTTGTGACGTACACGGAAGTGACCACTTTCATGACTGTTTTGTGTACACTCTCCGGTGAGTGCTGCTGCAGAAATAGTTCAGGATGTGAAGAGAAACCCATCAGCTTCTGCTCAGATCTCCTGCAGTTTATCCTGAAGGTTGGTGGAAATTTACCAAGTGCAAATGTAGGTTTATTTATTTCAGGGTCGGAAATGCTCGCGGTACCGGCTAGCGGAGCTTAATGCTAACCGACATAGCAGTGTTCGGCTAAAGGAATAACAGCGTAAAGCAATGCTTAAAGCATTAAAGTTAAAAGCATTAAAGTTAAAAGCATCATACACGTCACAATTACGTGTTTCTGGCCGTACCGCAGCGCGAGAGCATTGACCGGGTTTATTGTCCATCATCGCTGGCTCTCCGCTTGCAGCGTGGCTCGGTGCTGATTAACGGTTCTTTGATATATCGCGATATTCAACACGATATTTATGTTAATTTCAGTTATATCTACACAGCATAGGTATATGAATGAGACAGCCTTTGGTTGCAGCACTGTTTAAAAAGCAGACTTTGTGTTATTTGTACAAGTCCTTGCCGTAGAAAATAAATACGATCTCTGAAAGTGAGAAATAAATTAGAAGCCAGAGTTTTTATTTCTAAAGGAAACAGGGACCGATGTTAAGTGCTAAACACTGGAGCATTGTATGAAATAAAGATGACGTAGAACAGGTATGCACTTTTGTGACACATGCTTGCAAAAAAAAACAACACAATACTCAATTGTTCTGCCACTGCATCCAAACCCTCAAACAGCTGCTGGTCAAACACAGGTCATGTGACATGAAGGTCATGTGCCTATGTGTAAAAGGCATGATGTAGCCTTACTCTGAAAGCCTGACCATCTCACTACATTTCTTCTCCTCAGTGTCAAGATGACGACAATCGTCCACGACGCCTCGGAGTCCGTGCTCCTGTGTCGAGAATACAACCTGTACCTGAAACCCATCGCCAAGATGACCATCAGTGTGTCACTCCCTCAGCTCAAGCTGCCTGGGAAATCCATCTCTAACTGGGAGGTGATGGAGCGCCTGAAGAGCATGGTCCACCCTGAGCAGTTTTCTTCGCTCCGGATCTCCAAAAGCACCATGGACTACATCCGCTTCGAGGGCGAGGCGGAGAACAAGAGCGCCGTCAAACGCTTTTTAGCCAACTTGGATGGGAAGAGTATCAAACTCAGCGGCTTCACTGATGTCCTGAAGGTGCGTGCTGCTGAGACTAAGATGGACTTCCCGACGCGTCACGACTGGGACTCGTTTTTCCGAGACGCTAAGGACATGAATGAGACCGTCCCGGGAGAGAGACCAGACACCATCCATCTCGAAGGACTTCCCTGTAAGTGGTTCGGTCCAAAAGATGCTTCATCAGACAAACCTTCAGAAGACGTCCTGAAGTGTGTGTTTGAAAAATTCGGGAAGATTCGGAACGTCGACATTCCCATGCTTGATCCATACAGGGAGGAAATGACGGGAAAGAACTTCAACACCTTCTCCTTCGGTGGCCATTTAAACTTCGAAAGTTACGTCCAGTACGAGGATCACACGGGGTTCGTGAAGGCGATGAGCTCGCTGCGGGGGATGAAGCTGCTCTACAAGGGCGAGGACGGGAAGGCTATGGCCTGCGGGATTAAGGTAGGACCTGCTTCCAGACCTTCAGTCTCATTTTATAAGAAGGTTGGGAGTTAATCTGATCAAGGACGGATAATTAGACCAGACTGATTTAACTGTAACCTAGATTTTTGTGTTTATCATAACTTGTAGTGCTCCATCAGCTGGATCAGGTGAGAATCAGGGAGCACATGAAAAACCAGGAGCTTCATCATCATTACTGTTGTTGTTGTTGTTGTTGTTGTTGTTGATAATAATAATAATAATAATAATATTATTATTATTATTATTATTATTATTATTATTATTATTATTATTATTATTATAGCTGATTAATATTGACTGAATCCCTTCCAGGTGAGCTTTGACACGACCAAACACCTGAGTGACTCCTCACTGAAGAAGCGACACCAGGAGCGTCTGAAGCTTCAGGAGCTGGAAAGGCAGAGAGAGGAGCAGAAAAGAAGAGAGAAAGAGGAGGAGGAGAGGCGCAGGGAGGAAGAACGGTACTGCTCTACATCACGAGTTTATAGAGTTCCTCCTGAACACAACCTCGGACACCAGACATTGTGTGTTTGAAGGTTGTGTGTGTAAAATAAAATCACACTGACACTTAACTATAGTCATTAATGATTCCACAGTCCTGTGTTAAAGTCTGGAGATGAAACCTCACAGATCAGGAGAGAGCGAGGCAGATCATTGTTACCTCAAATCCCTCACCTCGTCCTGTCAGAAATATGAAACACCAGTGATTAACCCTCAGTGCTCAGTGTTTTTGTGCATTATTTGAATGTGGTGTTTGTTTTTGAATGTTGGTGTATTTTCTGTTCTGATGTTCATGCTGTAGAAAGCAGCGTGAGCTGGAGGAGGAGGAGAAGGAAAAGCGGAGAGAGGAGAAGCTGCGTAAACGAGAGCAGAAGCTGAAGGAGCGCGAGGAGAAGAAGAACCAGAAGAAAGTGAAGAAGCAGCAGGAGGAGGAGCAAAAGAAACTTCACCAGAAAATCGCCATGGAGGAGAGGAGGCTGCTGCTGGTGCAGAGGAACCTCCAGTCTATTCGGCTCATCGCTGAGCTGCTGAGCAGAGCCAAGGTTAGACACTTTTTATCCATTTACCGTTACCCTTGGCTTCCTCATGTCTTTACTTCTCAAACAGGAGAAGTGGTTTTAAAGAACAAACAGAAGCCATCCTTTTTCAAGGTGGAGAATTGAGCTGTTACTATAGAAACAATTGGGTGTGAGAGCGGAGCATTATGAACCTTCACTTATGGAAAACTCAGCACACCCGTGAGCTAGCGTTAGTGTTTGCGTGTGCTGTAGATGATGTGCTGTTTGTGTTTAATTCTCAGGCCATGAGGCAGCAGCAGCTGGAGCAAGAAAAGGCAGAACTCGCACGCTTGCAGAAAGAGGCAGAGGTTCAGCGTCAGCAGGAGGCGGAGCTTCGGTGTAAACAGGAGGCAGAGCTGCGGCGGGTGGAGGGTGAAAAGGCTCGAGCTCTGGAGCTCCAGAGGAAAGAACGAGAGCTGAGGGACAGATTGCTGGAGAACCTTCTGAAAAAAAGCACCAACCAGGAGGCAGAGTCTACTGGTGAGGATCAGAAGTGGGAGGGGCCCAGTATTGAACCGCCTCAGATGGAGGAGCCAAACAGAATCGGCACCTCTGTCACTAGCGATCACCACGAGAGCAAATCGAGGAAAGAGGAGGAGCGAGGAACATCGAGAGAATGGAACCGCAGCCCTGGGAGGATCCAGAGCAGGAGTGGGCAGAGGAGGAGTAGGAACAGACGTTACCGATATGGTCACAGCCAAAGTCGGAGTGGGAGTGGTCAGAGACGGAGCAGGAGGTCTGGTCATGGGCGGAGCTTGAGCAGGAGTCGAAGGCGACATAGTCGGGATAGGAGGTCCCACAGAAGTGGGCGGAGCCATAGGTACAGCCACGGGTGGAGTAGCAGCAGCAGTAGTAGTGGGAGTTGCTCTTCCAGTCGAGGGCGGAGTCGGCGATCCAGACGACACTGAATGGTGAACAAAGTAATTAAAAGTAAAATAAAATTGATAGCCAAAAAAAAAAAACATGCTAATGATTAGTGCTAATATTGTGAATGGTGTTAATTTGCATGTGGTGCTGCTTAAAACCTCAGAGTTACTTCAGCTGAAAACTACAGAAAAAAACACGAAGATTACAGCACAATTTAGCATGGGAATGCTGTGAGGCTTTGTGGCTAGGGTGTTCATCATGGAAACAGGTTTATGCTAAGCTCATGATACACCAGTTCAATTCAATGTAATTGTAAAGTGCTTTTAACAATGGACATTGTTCAAAGCTGATTTACAGAAATATAGAAACAGGGAAGAAAAGATGCCAGGGTTTCGTTTTCCAGTAATCAGGCTAGCGTCTTCCTCCTGACTCATCCAACCTTTAAAGCACAATCATAACTCCCTCCGGATTACTAGTTTATTATGTTTAAATGCTTCCTCCATGTTGTTTACGCTAGCATGCTAACTGTGTACTGCGTTTGGGAGGTGTTTACACATGACTTCTGAACCGTAGATGAAATCAGCACCATGTGGGTGACCGTAACGTGTCATTAACTTGAACAGTGTATCGACTCCGATCTGTTTTCAGTGTTACAGAGACAGTAATTATACAAACTAACAAGCAGACACTCGACACCTTTATACTCAAAAAAAAAAACAAAAAAAAACACTTTTCTGTTATTACGTTAGTTTGAGTTTTATTTGGCGACACTTGCTAAGCAGGAGGTGGAGCTTAATAAAGCTTCAGATAGTATACTTTTTGAAAGGTCAGTGATTTAGAGTGTTACGTTTATCATTAAAACACACACGACGTGACGGCTTGAGGAATTTTACTGATTGATAAGCATTCTTGGATCCTGGAGCAAGGAACAGAGGGAAAGTTCATGTAGTTTAGTCAAAAACCTGCTCATATTCCATCATACTCAGTCTGAGGAGTTTCTTCCCAACATCAAAGGGTATGATTATACAGTAGAACAGACGAGTGATGTGCTAAGAGCTGGCCAGTTTGCTAAAGGTAGCACAGCACTAACACTGGGCATCAGCTATCTAGCCGATATGAACAGATTCACCTGTAAATTGTTTATACGAGCGTTTAGACAGGAGATCCTTAAAATCGGATCATTTCAGAAAAAAGCTCTGGCGTCTGCTGTGTTCTAGTCACATCACTCTTCAGGTCTTTCCGGTGCTCTTACGCTCTTCATGATATGTTCATCAGCCCAACTTCCTCAGAGACATTCTTCTTCTGCCTTTAGCTCGTCATTTCAGCTGTTTGCTTTACATTTTACAGCAATCTGTAGGCGTGTACATGCAAATCAGTCGTGCGGTGGATCTGCCTGCTAACTAACATTTACTAATCTTTTGGAAATAGTTCAGTTTGTTTTATACACAACATTTACACACAACTTCACAAACAGATGGATAATGAAGCTCTGTGATCTGAGTTGCTTTCTCACACACTGGAGCGAGTGTATATTTTTCACACGTGTGTATTGAGGTGCGTGAGGATTTTTTGTGAACTCAGGTTCACTTTGTAATGCTGTGTTATGACGTTCTCACACTCTCTGTCCCTGAAGGTCTGGTTCTCTCAGTACAATCAGAATCCTCACCTCTTTTCGTTTCGCTCGTTTCCTGCTTTTAGACAAAAACCAAAGATATTTGTTGGTTTTCTGTATTTTTTTTTTTTCCTATAAATAAAAATAAGCCACTAATATTCTGAGATTGTAAGGACTAAATGGTTTTGCTGCTTGAATGTAAGAGACGTGTTTCAGTGCAGAGAAGATCATCAGGACTGAAACCATCTCAGCTTCTTTTAACATTTCCTTTAATGTATTTTGTGTCTTCTGACCTCTGAGGGTTTTGTGTTGCTGTTAAATCCAATCGAATTCCTCCTGCAGGTTTATCCTTGGGAATGTTTGTGTTATGCCGTTTTTCCTAATGTTTGTTTTGGCTGTTTAATTTGAACGGAATAAATAAATCTTCTCGGAAGTCAATAAATCTATTACTGTTGTTCCAGACTGAACTCGTTTTCACTCGTCTGGTTCTTACAAAACATCACGCTGATCACTTTTATTTTCATTAACCACAAGGCTGGACAGCTAAAGGAATCACTTGAGAATAAACATCACATCCCTGCAGTATGGGATTGTCTCTCTCTCTCACACACATCCACACAGTGTGAGTTTGTTCCCTGTGTTTGTTGTTAATTCATAAATAAGTTCCTTTAAGATCCTGTTCTTTTAAACACAAGCATGAGGAGTCCTGAGTCAAGCTTTGCCCTCTGTTCCTCGCTTCCTCATTCTGAACCACAGAAACAGCTCTGTCTAATCAGCAGAGGGATAATCCTGCTCTTTTAGCCTGTATATTGGGATGTGTCCCAGTTCTCTACACGCTTCACATGATTAGAAGCAGATCCTTCACAACCAAATCCCTGTTTCAGGTAACTCTGTTTTTAAAGTCATAATGTACATATTAGCATGAAGAGTTAATTATAAACGTATCTTCAGTGTGGTGATCAGGTTTAGAAACCGGTCTTCCCACACATGCCACTTTTCTGGGGTTGAAAAGGGGATTATTATTATTTTTGTAGTGGAAAAACTTCAGGCACCAGCAACTGGGTAGTTTCTTAACAAAGCCTGAATGATTCTTACCTTTTCCAAAAGCATTCAGAACAAAATCTACAATTTAGATTCATAACCGTGATCTAGTCCATCATCTGGGATTGGTCATGGCTCCAGTCATCCTGGAGTTTGGTCTGGGTTTTGTCCGAGAGATTCTGCCTCAGTGCCTTATTTACACTATATTGCAAAATGTTTTGGGACACCCCTCCAAATCATTGAATTCAGGGGTTGGGCTCGGCCCCTTAGTTCCAGTGAACGGAACTCTTCATGCTTCAGCATACCAAGACATTTTGGACCATTTCATGCTCCCAACTTTGTGGGAACAGTTTGGGGATGACCCCTTCCAGACATGGATGAGCGAGTTTGGTGTGGAGGAACTTGACTGGCCTGCACAGAGTCCTGACCGAAAACCCAATAGAACACCTTTGGGATGAATTAGAGTGGAGACTGCAAGCCAGGCCAAAACTGGGATGCCTGCCTTTACATGTACACGAATTTAATATGGAGTTGGCCCGACGCTTTGCAGCTATAACAGCTTCAAATATTCTGGGAAGTCTTTCCACAAGGTTTAGGAGTGTGTTTATGGGAATTTTTGACCATTCAGGCACTGATGTTGGACGAGAAGGCCTGGCTCACAGTCTCCGAACATCCCCAAACCGTTCCCACAAAATTGGGAGCATGAAATTGTCCAAAATGTCTTGGTATGCTCAAGCATTAAGAGTTCCTTTCACTGGAACTAAGATGCTTAGTCCAGCTCCTGAAAAACAACACCTGAATTCAATGATCTGGAGGCGTGTATTTGGTAAAATAGTGTATAACATCACGTTCACTTTTTCAGGTTGAGAAAAGTGCTGATGACTGAATCCAACCCAATCTGACCACCCTGATTGGCTGCCACTACGACATCAAGATACTTGAATAATTTGTGTAATTTGACCCACAGCATGCGTTTAATGCGAAGCAGCTCTGCTTGTTCAGCCGTTCAGAAGGTCTAGTAAGCTGCAGTAATCCGATTATTCCCACTGTTCACCAGTCTCTTAAATGCACACACTCAAGCGTGAGCGGACCAGGACACACACACACCCCCACAGGAACATGGCTGTAGCTAAAGAAGACATTTATCCTCAGAAGATTCTGGACTACATGGAGGGTTTCATGGTGTCAAAGGTAACTGATGTTTCTTGTTAGCAGTGTGTAAGACGTATTCGTCTGTAAACGTTACACCTGCTCTGTTTTTGCCTTCAAAAATTGTTATTTCTAACAGTCTTACACAGGAGAGTGTTATTCTTTCTTCAGCTCTTTATTATTAAGATCAAGAGCAACTTCACTATGTCCATTTCTTTTGCCTAGACTCTGTTTGTGGCATGTGAGTTAGGAGTGTTTGATCACCTCCACGCCTCAGAGCGCCCACTAACCACAGAGGAAGTCGCACAAGAACTGGGAACAAATAAAGATGGAATAGAGCGACTTCTATCAGCTTGTGTCGGACTCGAACTCCTAATCACACGGTCAGATGAAAAAGGGCAAGGTATGCTTTCTTACTTTGATGAAGAACCTGTAATGCTATAAGAATAAAGCTTAACATTGATAAAACAACATTATTTAAAGGGGGCAATTAATCTGAAAAAAAACTCCACAAATGTAAAACAATGCTTGTTAGCCCTTAAAGCCTCGTGACATGAACTGACCCCACTGGGCTTGTCAGATGGTCAGGGGTCTCAAGCTCCTTAGCTTTGTCCCAGAGGATGGCACTGATCAAGCAGATAGGTAGAAGATTAGTGTCTGGAAGGTTCAGCATCCTGGTTGTTCATGCTGGACGTGAAATCAGCTTTATTGAAACCCTTTAGGATGAGGTCTCTGTGACGCTGTGGAAAACAATAGAATTACTTCTGCTTCCAAAGGTCTGTAAAGATGATGAATGGATCAGTGCTCTCTCTAGTCAAGTCCTACAGGGTCAACTTCAATTCAATTTTAATTTTGCTTGTATGGCAACAATGGACATTGTCTCAGAGTAGCTTTACAGAAAATCAAAATATTTTAGCAAGACCGATTCAATGGTAGCAAGGAAAAACTGAGATGACATGAGGAAGAAAACTGGAGAGGAACCAGACTGAAAAGGGAACCTCATTCTCATCTGGGTGATATAAAAGGGTGGGATTAAAAATCATTATAAATGCCATAGAGTGAGATTATAAATCATTATAAAACACCAGAGAGTTGGATTGAAAATCATTATAAACACCAAAGCATGGGATACAATCCAATCATTATAAACACCAGAGTGTCACAAAATGCTGACCTTACAGAGCACGCTGGTTGTGCCGGTGTAGCTGAATCAGACCCAACACGGGGGATAGACGGCAGACAGGGGTTTATTAAACAAAAGAACATCGATCCACGCAGACAGTACATAAAGACGAGGACTAGCAAACTAACGCGGACAGACGGCCACTATAAATAAGGAACATAATCATAGACACATTGGGAACAGGTGAACAAAGGCGGCAACACATTAGGAAGAGGCGTGGCTAAAACGAACACATGACTGAATAAGCACAACCCCTGCTGAAGGCCCCCTAGTGGTCCATCGGGGGATCTTGCCCACCGTAACACAGAGAGTGGGATTATAAATCATTATAAATACCAGAGAGTGGGATTATAAATCATCTTTAACACCAGAGAGTGGGATTATAAATCATTATAAACACCAGAGAGTGGGATTATAAATCATCTTTAACACCAGAGAGTGGGATTATAAATCATTATAAACACCAAAGAGTGAGATTGTAAATCATTATGAACTCAAAGAGTGAGATTGTAAATCATCTTTAACACCAGAGAGTGGGATTATAAATCATTATAAACACCAGAGAGTGGGATTATAAATCATCTTTAACACCAGAGAGTGAGATTATAAATCATTATAAACACCAGAGAGTGGGATTATAAATCATCATAAACACCAGAGAGTGGGATTATAAATCATCATAAACACCAGAGAATGGGATTATAAATCATCATAAACAAACTACCAAATAGCCTGCACCTTTTGATCGAAGTAAATGTGTTGGATTAAAAAAAGAAAAAAAAAAAAAAACATCTCCCAGGTACTATGGTGCTTTATAGTTCAGTAATAGTATTTTATAATCAGTGTGAAATTTGACTGGGAGTCAATGTAGTGTGGAAAAGATAGGTGTGATATGTTTATATCTTTTGGTTCTCGTTAGGACTCTAGCAGCTGCATTCTGGACTAACCGGAGCTTGTTTATACTCCTACTGGAACATCCAGACAGTAAGGCATTATAATCCTACAAAGAGTTAGCAAAAGAATGAACTCATGCAGTGACATCATATTTCTTATCATAGCAATATTTCTGACTTCTGTCTGTCAGAGTTAAGCAGGAGGACGTTAGTGAGTAACCACTGTCTAATGTCCTTTATACATTCTTCAATCCTAATAAGCTAGTGTCTCTCATCTGACTTAGCTGAAACATATAGCTGTGTGTCATCGGCATAACAGCGAAAGCTAATACCATGTTTATGAATAATTGCAAAAAGGAGTAGCATATATAAGGAGAAAAGCAGTAGGCCTTAAACAGAACCTTGTGGAACACAGAACATAACCTTAGTATGCATAGAGAAGTCACTATTTAGATGCACAACACATAAAAATCAGTCAAACAAGACCTCAGCCAGTCAGAGAACTGTTCCTATAAAGTAGAATAGTGCGGTCAATGATGTCAAAAGCTGCACTAAGTTCTAGCAAAACCAGCAAGGAGATACAACCCAGATCAGAGGCCAGTAATAGGTCATTTACCACTTTAACCAGCACTAACCAGAAACATTTGAAGCTTCTATATGACTCCGGTTGCAGCTGCTCCATCACCACCTTACTTCAGTCCCATCCCCTGACTGCTCTCCTGATTGTGAGTGTCTGACACAATACTGTGACACAAAATGTTTTATAAACATGTCTCTGTATGTGTGTGTGTGTGTGTGTGTGTGTGTGTGTGTGTGTTGTGTGTGTGTTTCCAAGCTGTCTACAGTAACACAGAAATGTCCACCATGTTTCTGACGAAATCGAGTCCACGATCTCTTTATCACTCGATCGAGTACTACTCCAACACAATTTACCTGTGCTGGCGTTACCTGAATGATGCAGTCAGGTGAGAAACCTAATCTTTTACCTGTGTCATGTGCCATATCTGAACCAGGGAGACATTTTTCAATGTATGAAAAACACTTCATCAGTAAACTGTATTGTTTTGTGGCTTTAGAGAGGGAACGAATCAGTATGAGAAAGCTTTCGGCGTAAGCTCCAAGGATCTGTTCGAAGCCCTGTACAGGTGAGTGAGTGTAGTTACCTTTCATAACAGGTAGTTGATGAGGAGTTATGTTTCCTAATTTTAGAAGAACTACCTAAGATATCTGCCCCACCAACTCTGGGTCATTGTTAATTTCTCAGCTGTGCTAATATTCTGGCTGTGCTAATATTGCTTCTTGTGATGTTTAAAATTTGTGATGATTAAAAACAAATCCTCATGCCAGTTCACTGGGCCAAGGAATAACAGTACCATCAGTCTAAAGGTTAGTATAAGTTAGAACAGGTTAAGACAGACAAAGACCACTACCAAGGTGTGAGGGCAGAGAAGAGCCTTGATGCATGCATTCCTTGTACCTTGAGGGATGGTGGGGCCAATCAAGCCATGATGGAGGATCAGAGGAAGCAACATGGGGTGATAAGTGCTTTAAGGCAGCCTATAGTGGGTGTGTTCTTGGCTTTGTAGGCAAGGATCAGTGTTTTAAATCTGATGCAGCTGCTAAAGGATCAGATGCAGTACAATGGGTATAGTGTAGGAGAACTTGGGGAAGGTGAAATCTATTTCTGTAGCTGAATTTCTTACCGGTTGCAGTGGTCATAAAGTGTCCAGTGGCAGAAATTCCATGAGTGAGTTGAAGAAGGTCCAGTGTTGAAATGACCAAGACCTGAGTGTCCTCTGTGGATAAAAAAGGCCAGATCATCCTGAACTTCTAAAGGGAAGCAGGCATATGTGAGACAGTTTATTGATTTGAGGTGAAACAGACAGTTAGTTGTCCACCATTACACCAAGGTTGTGTCCAGTGTTACCTCAAAGTTGTCTCAGCCACAGAAGGTGAAATCTGAGAGTTGTTCAGGTGGATCAGAAAATCTTAATATGAGGATGCATTTCCAGGGCAGTGTTGAGTGTCATCAGCATAGCACTGGTATGAAACCCCATGTGACGATATGACCTACTGAGAGAACAGAAGAGGGCCAGCACTGAGCCTTGTGGGACACCAGTGGAGAGTTTGTATGAAGCTGATGTGGATCACTTCCATGTCACCTGATATGACTGAGCCTCCAGGTAAGAAGACAATGATTGCCATGCTGTACCATGAGGCTCTGTACCATCAGACTCATGAGAATGGACAAGAGAGTCTTGTGGTTGGTGGTCAAACGGTGATGGAAAGTTTAGAAGGATAAGAACTGGTGACAGTTTGATAATAGTGTATTATAATATGTATTATAATATCTGTGACAGCTTCACAGATAATAGCAGTATTGGTAGAGTACACTGTTTTGAAGCCAGACTTCCACTTAGGAGATCACTCTAGCTGTTTGATAATCGTTGTGAAGTTCTTGATAACTTTGTAGCTGAACAAGCAGCATGTTTATATTAAAGGTCTGAGGAGGAAATGGTGAAGTTCATGCAGCTGATGAACTCCATCTGGAACGTCTGTGGCCGAGATGTGATCAGTGCCTTCAACCTTTCTCAGTTCAGGACCATCTGCGATCTCGGAGGTACAGCTCATACACTGTTGGAGCCCTGGTCATGGATATCTTCAGTGTTAATAGCTTGATGAGTAGTGATTAGTTTCTCCCTTAGATAAGATTATTTTAATGGAATTTAACTGCATGAAGTTTACTTTAAATCACTTCTAGCATAAGATTTATCCATACCATCACTATCCAAATTTACCCCTACCCTTAACCCCACAGAAGGGTGACAAATCAATGATGATCTGATCTCAGTGTGCTTTTATTGGCTCAGAGCAGCATGGATGATTGTGTGAATGATGGTGATGGAGATCACTTATAATACTTATCATATTTCTACTCAGTGGTAGGTTTCTCGCCTATCATGCAGAAGGCCCGGGTTCGATTCCCAGCCAATGCCTCAACCCCAGCCACTGGATGCAGTGCCGGTCCCAAGCCCGGAAAAATGGGAGGGTTGCGTCAGGAAGGGCATCCGGCGTAAAACATTTGCCAAGTTGATGTGCGGCAGTTGGTCCGCTGTGGCGACCCCGAACAGGGAGCAGCCGAAAGCATATTTCCACAGATAAAGTGTGTGTGTGTCTCAGATTGGAAGAATAGGCTTTAATCTTAAATGGGATAGTTATGTGTTTGACAGCTGATTAAATAAAAACAGCTACTTTGTGGTTTTATTTTGCAAAGTGTGGAAATTGCCCACTAGGTGGCGCCACAGTGTGTGTGTGTGTGTGTGTGTGTGTGTGTGTGTGTGTGTAGGTGTGTGTGTTGTGTTCTTTCTTTGTGTATGGAGTGTATTAACACCTGTCTTTAACTGCAGATTGTATGGTGTATATGTCCTATATTATAAATTACTATTAAGAATAGTTCCGATAAATATTTTTTTCAGGCTGCAGTGGAGCTCTGGCCAAGCAGTGTGTGTCGATTTACCCGACGTGTAAAGTCACCATCTTTGATTTGCCAAAAGTCATAAGAGTGTGTCGTGATCATTTCCTGCCTGAGCAGCACGAGAGAATATTATTCCATGAAGGTAGAAGTGTGTGATATTCTTAATTACCATCAACTACAATATGTTTTTATGATAAATGTGTGAGGAATAGAACAAAGTATGTTGATCATCACCTGCTGACCAATCACAATCCAAACTCAACAACAGTGTGGTGTAATGAAATCGATCATTTAAATGGTTCTTTCCTATCACAGTTTTTTGGTTAAACTCAATGTGTGTGTGTGTGTGTGTGTGTGTGTGTGTGTGTGTGTGTGTGTGTGTGTGTGTGTATAGGAGACTTTTTTAAAGATAATCTTCCTGAGGCTGATCTCTACATCCTGGCTAGGATTCTGCATGACTGGACGGATGACCGGTGTATAGAGCTGCTGAACAAAGTTTACCAAGCTTGCAGGCCAGGTACACACACACACATACACACACGCCACTCGCACACACACACATGCATACACACACATATGCACACAAACACACATACACGTATACACACACACGCGTGCACATATGCACACAAACATACATACACACACACACGCACACACACACATAAATACTCACACACACACACACAAGCATGCACGCACACACACATATGCACACACACACACGCTGCACGCACACACACACACGCCGCGTGCACACACACATGCATACACACACATATGCACACAAACACACATATATGCACATATACGCATGCATGCACACACCTGCACGCACACACACATACACACACACACACACACACACACACACACACACACACATAAATACACACGCATGCACACACACAAACACACATGGACACACACATACACAAACACACACGGACACACACAGATGGACACAAACACATGCGCACACGCACACACACAAATAGTTTATGGGATTTAATCAGTCAGTGGTGTGCTGCTGACTGGACTGTAGTTGATGTGTGTGTGTGTGTGTGTGTGTGTGTGTGTGTAGGAGGCGGTGTGTTAGTGATCGAGTCGCTCCTGTATGAAGATAAGAGCGGTCCTCTCTCCACTCAGCTCTACACACTCAACATGCTGGTTCAGACTGAGGGTCGAGAGCGGACAGTGTCTCAGTACACACAACTGCTCAACGCCGCTGGCTTCAGAGACACACACATCCACATGACGGGGAAACTCTACCACAGCATCCTCTCTCGCAAATAGACAATAACCTACACCAACACGGACGAGGAGACTGTGTTTTTTCCAGCAAAATCTGCTGTGTGCTCGGTTTCTTCATCCTTTTCTTTCTGGCTTTCATTAAAGTTTCTTTCACAACAAACTATGTGCCTGTTGTAGATACAGAACTTTAATAAATTCCATGAAATCACAGAGAAAACAGCATTTTTTTTCTCAGCTCACTTTAACGACACATGATTTTTGATTACCAAAATAATCTGAAACTCTTTTTATGTTAAAGTTTTATGATCAATGAGCTTTCAAAATAAATATTAATATAACAGAAACAACACTTGCCTGAAATACAGCAATATCATTAAGTACGGTTCATCGGGGGATTTCTTTAGGGAAATATTCCAGTAATACCTCAGATAATCATCTCATCAAACATGAACATGGAGAAACTTCAGTGCGATTAAGAGTAAATGTTCTAGAGGTCTGTACAGATCTTTTATCCTTATTGTATTCTTTTATAACTCGAGTTAGTTAAGGTGAATTAGGAAACTATTCGATGCTGTGAATGAGGATTTTATGAAAGCTGAGATGACCTCTATAGACAAACCTCCGCTGTTACCATGGTAACACGATTCACATGATGATTACACACACAGCCCAATCAACAGTTTGTTGACATTTCATTAAAGTCATTGGTATTAACCGGAACGAGACTGGATCAGCCGGTATGACCGGTTAAACACCGCTGTGGCAAGTTCTGAAACCTCACCAGCTGAGTCATTACACACACGTCAGAAGAAAACATCTCCCAGAATTTGGTTTGACTTTATCTTTAAATGCACTTTATTATTCTTTTGCAGTGAACAAAACTGTTTTGTTATTTGCTCCTCACTTGCTCTCATGCCTTTATTCTTCAACTCAGCCGTCTGATGTAACGTGCCATCATCTCTGTTTGTTTACGTCTCTCTGGGTCACTGACACTAACACGCTTTTTTCTGATGTTTCAAGGTGAAAATTTTCTTGATAATAATCCAATGAATACGTCAAAATTAATTTACTTATACATGTTTAGTGCAGGGGGGCACGGTGGCACGTTTGCCTCACGCTTCCAGGGTTGGGGGTTTGAGTCCCGCCTCTGCCATGTGTGTGTGTGGAGTTTGCATGTTCTCCCAGTGCCTTGGGAGTTTCCTCCAGGTACTCTGGTTTCCTCCCCCGGTCCAAAGACATGCATTGTAGGTTGATTGGCATCTTTAAATTGTGTGTGTGTGCCCTGTAATGGGTTGGCACTCCGTCCAGGGTGTATCCTGCCTTGGTGCCCGATGATGTCTGAGATACAGGGGGGCACAGGCTCCCCGTGACCCGAGAATAGATAGGATAAGCGGTAGACAATGAATGAATGAATGTTTAGTGCATCAAAATAAAATGTAGTGAATTTTGTCTCCTAACATCTGTCCATTTGGGCATTAACAAAGTAAAACAGCTAGTTTAGTCGAATTAGATTTGACATAAAATGGTTTTAGGTTTGAAGTCATAAAATAATTACAAAACTCACTGAAAACACTTCTGTCCACGAATTCAGACTTCATCCCACAACAAAATACTTTCATGACGAGTGGCCCAGGTTAGTTCACCATGTCAGGTGGTACAACCCCAAGAAAAGCATTAAAAACGTGTTAATTTTATTATAATGTTCAATTTTTTTTTTAAAAATGCCGTATACATATGATTTTAAGCAGAGTGAAGTACTGTAAAAATCCACAAAGTCCAAAAATTTATATGTATTAGAATGTAATTTAAATATAAGATCAACTAAAAAAAAAAAACATTATTTACAATTTGTGTACGCAATGAGGTCTGTAAAAAAAGATTTATTTATTTCCTTTACTCTTATATTTTCATGATTCCGTGGTTGCATCTCCGGACATTTTCTTGGTGATAAACTTTTTAAAGACTTATTTGTCAAGTTTGTGAAATTTTCACCTCTTCAGTTGACTAAATCTACACACAGCGAGTGAAAATACACAAACACTCAAGTCATTAATCATCGGTTCACTGCGTCGACAAACAAAATCAAGTCAGCTGAGAGCAAACACGCCCTCGGACGTAAAAAGTGCGTTAAAAATATCATGTAAGAAATAAAAAATAAAAAAGACATGTTCAGGATACCAGACATCTTCACATGTGAAAAGAAAAGATTCAACATTTTATTCAATATATTTATTTGTTTGTTTGTTTAGATTAAAGTGTGTAAATAAAGATATAATTTTTTTTTATCAGTTGTTGGTAATTTAATAATAACAATAATAATATTCTCTTGTGCTAAAATAAAAATAAATCAACTACGTAAAAGAGAGAAAAATGTGTAATTTTCTAGTTTTTTTTCTCTTAAAAATCGATTTTTTATGCCCTATTATAACTTTACTAGAAAACAGAATCTGTTTTTAGATCTTTAATTCTGTGAATATTCATACTGTAGCCACGATCACTTTTAAAGTGCTAACATCTGTTAACATCTGTAAATAAAAATTAAAAATGGTGGCTATAATGATGAATGATTATTTGTATTTCTTTTTTTTTTTTTTTTTTACATATTTGGGTGTAGCTGGAGGCATTTCCTCATAGCTCTCCAGCTAAAGCTAAAAGTTAACAACAAAAGATGTTGATGTTATTGAGTGACGTTACTCAGAACTGCACCTTCCCTCCTTCACCACCTTGATGATCTTGTTCTGATGCCTGTAGAAATAAAAAAAGCACTTTTAAAGCTGAAACATATCCTGAATGAAAGACCTAAAGTAATAAAGGAATGGAGAAGCATTCTGTTTTCTCTTACAGCTCCACTACAGCAGACATACAGCTCTATACTACTGTGATTTAATCTTTTCTCCTTCCTTCACTCATCCACTCCTCAGCTTACCTGCCCATCACACACAGCATACACTCATTTGAGTACGTGTTCCCGTCATCGCCGCACACTTCAATCAGTTCCCTTGTACACATATCGGTTTCATACATCTGACAGTTCGCCTGTGAAAAAACATCACCATACACAGGTTTCATCCAGCGATTTTACAGCATTTGTTTCTACTCTTTGTACTTCAGCACAACATTTGCATATTACCTCTCGGGGTGTGGTGCTGTCATCAGCTGCCGTGAGCACTGAAACAAATGAAGAAATACTTGTTCACGTAACGCAAGACAACACAGACATGGGTGGATGTGAGGAATGTACAGGTGAGAGGCTCTAGTCAGGAGAGTGAGCTGTTCCTGTCCCTAAACACTCATCACACTTAACACATCACACGGGAGAACTAAACCCTGATCCTCAAACAAACACCTTCTGCATCATCAGGAAGTGTCTAAAGCATTAAAGGTGCACCACATGACCCTTCCCCTTACAAGGTAAAAGACAGAAAGTGACAATGACTCACCGACAAAACAGACGAGAACAGACGCACTGAGCAGGAACACCAACTTCATGGTGAGTGTGTATGTGTGTGAGTGTGAGAGTGAGTGTGTGAATGTGTGTGTATGAGACTCAAGCAAGAAAATATCTTCCTCTACTGGCATGTGCATTTATAGCAGCTTTGTTCCTTCCTCCTCGGTTGCTCCTCCCATCCTCCAAAAAAATACACCTGTCAAAAAGGCAGGAACATAAAAGACTCCACAGAAAATACAGAGAAACAGAACACAAATAATAGTGTGTAGATTTCCGCCATTAAATACAGCCTGCAGCCTCGGTTCTGGATTTCCCCAGCCTAAGGGAGATTATTTCCCATAATCGGATCAGGCCTCATTAGTGATGCTTTTAAAATATAAAAGAAAGCTCACACAAACCAAGTGTACGAGGTGTATTTATTACAAAAACAAGAGAGCTGGATAAACACCAAAAGAACACCATAGCAACGGTGAAGCATGGTGGTGCTGTGGAGCTGTTTATCTTCACCTGAGACGTTATTACTAATACTGCATTAGTTACTGTACTGAACATGAGCTACACCTGACCTTTAGAACTGCCTCCACCTTTGTGAGAAATTTGCCACCACCGCACCCAATTCTCAACCTTTTTTACTTCTTTGAACAAGAGACAGAGGTGGAGACAGTGTCTCATTACCTTCTAACAAAAACAGCAATGAGAAGAGTTGTGAAGCTGAAGGTGTTCCAGTCACCTCACAAGCACCAGAAAGCTCTCTGTCTGTCTATCTGTCTGTCTCTCTCTCTCTGTCTGTCTGTTGGTCTCTCTCCGTCTGTCTGTCTGTCTGCCTCTCTGTCTGTCTGACTGTTCTGACAAAAGTATGTCTCCACCAGCAATGGAGCATTTCAGGTCTTAAAATCTGTTTTTTTAACTTACAGAATACTTTGAGTAGATAAACGTGCGAGGTCACTGTATTGTAATGTGAATGAAATCATACAGAGCAAATACTGAGTTCGGCTTATTGTGAAATTAAGACACTGTAATAATTTCTTGATCATTTTGTAGCATGATTCTTACACTGCATTGCATCATGATGCACATATCAATATTTCTACAACCTTTAAAAAAAGCTATTACATGACAGCGTATTAGACTCCATTAAAATAGTGTAGAATTAAACAGACATAACATTCATTCATTCATTGACTACTTCTTATCCGATCTATTCTCGGGTCACGGGGAGCCTGTGCCTCATCTCATCTCAGGGCATCAAGGCAGGATACACCCTGGACGGAGTGCCAACCCATCACAGGGCACACAAACACTCTCATTCACTCACACAATCACACACTACGGAGAATTTAGAGATGCCAATCAACCTACAATGCATGTCTTTGGACCGGGGGAGGAAACCGGAGTACCCGGAGGAAACCCCGAGGCACGGGGAGAGCATGCAAACTCCACACACACATGGCGGAGGCGGGAATCAAACCCCCAACCGTGGAGGTGTGAGGCAAACGTGCTAGCCACCAAGCCACCATGCCCCCCCCCCCCCGCTTATAAGATAAGATAACATAAGATAACATAAGATAAGATAAGATAAGATAAGATAAGATAAGATAAGATAAGATAAGATAACATAACATAACATAACATAACATAACATAACATAATATATCTTCCCCTGAAACACCACATGTGGGTCAGGATTTACATGTACAAACCTGTTATTTTGGAAATTAGCATCAGATGTTGTTTCAGAACTCGCTAAGCCAGCTTTCAGGACTAATCCCCATACCTTCACAGATGCCCATCATAGTTGACATATTTTTAAGAGGGTCATCTCTGAGCAGATGTTTCGGAGAGTTGTGGCAGGTATGTGGAGGAGGTTCTGGTCACTCAGCAGTTCCACATGTTCTCTGGTAGAATTCCAGCTTGTGACGTTTTTCTGACTGACTGCAGACTGAATCAGATTCACTAAATACGTGTCCAGTGTGTGGTGCAGGACTCGGATCTGAACGAGTGTGATAATGAGTATGTTAATAAGGTGTTAATGAGTAATTACACTATTGTACCTGTACCATCATGGGGATTTCTGATGCAGGTAAATGTTTAAAAAAAAATACAACAGATGTTGAGTAATAATTTAGTTTTGTGTGTGTGTGTGTGTGTGTGTGTGTGTGTGTGTGTGTGTGTGTGTGTGCCACTTTTAAGCCACATTGTTACCAAATTTACAGAAAAATATCAAACTTCCAGCTTTACAGAAAAATGTCAAATCTGAGGAACTTACTGAATCTTGTCAGGCTCTGCACTGGGTGTCAGGGTCTGCCCTGGAAACATGTGGTCAAAGGTCCAGTCATGGACAGTATTTACATTTCCCCACCAGACCACCAGAGGACATCCCTGCACATTTTAGCTGAACTCTTCTTTGCTTGTGTATTTCATTTCCACTGTTCAGTTTCTTCACCTGTTTTGTGTTTAGTAATTAGTCACCCAGGTAATTAGGATGTTTTAAGCCCCTTAACCCCTTAATCTCCCCTTGAATTTGCTCAGCTTCAGTCTGGTATCCCATGTGTGTGTGTGTGTGTGTGTGTGTGTGTGTGTGTCATGCCCAGTCTTGCTCTAATTCTTGAACATTTATGAAATCTAGTGTTTGCTTTGCCACAGCTTCTGTTCCTTTGTTTCTCTTCACTGTAAATAAAGATTTCTGAAAGTTCATACTCCTTCGTCATCGTTCCTGACGCAGATGTAACGGGTGAAGCTGAGATCTGGACCTGTATTCACCTGTAACAGGATTTGGCCTGTTAAAATTAAGTTGCTGTGTTAAATTTGCCTGCTTTTTTCCACTTCCTGTCTAATTCATCTTTACTTCTTGCCCAACTTTTTTATTGACCTGAGTGTGTTATATATAGTTCATGGTTGTACATAGCAACAAAGTTCAGATTTTGAGAAGGTGTCAGATGGATGCAGCTTGTGGAATAAAAACAGCTTGTGAAGGTGCTGTAAATAGACCGTACACAGCCTGGAGTAAATAAAATGAACATTTATGAACATGGCGGCACGGTGGCTTAGTAGTTAGCATGTTCGCGTCTCGCTCCTGCTCGCTGTGTGTGTGGAGTTTGCATGTTCTCCTCGTGCTTGGTGGGTTTCCTCCCACAGTCCAAAGACATGCTTCTAGGCTGATTGGAGTCTCTAAATTGCCCATTGTGTGTGCCCTGCGATGGGTTGGCACTCCATACAGGGTGTATCCTGCCTTGATGCCTGATGACACCTGAGATAGGCATAGGCACCCTGTGACTCGATAAAAGATCAGATAAGTGGTACAGACAATGGAAATTAATTACATTAATATACCACAAGAAGCACGTATAATTTTGGGGATTACTTCTTAATTTTTTGTCAAGCTGTAATGCATGCCTGACATGAATCAGGCTGATTTTATATATATATAAATTGTGTTAAAACTCATTCATTCATTGTCTACCGCTTATCCGATCTACTCTCGGGTCACGGGGAGCCTGTGCCTATCTCAGGCGTCATTGGGCATCAAGGCAGGATACACCCTGGACGGAGTGCCAACCCATCAGAGGGCACACACACTCTCATTCACTCACGCAATACGGACAATTTAGAGATGCCAATCAACCTACCATGCATGTCTTCGGACTGGGGGAGGAAACCGGAGTACCCGGAGGAAACCCCCAAGGCACAGGGAGAACATGCAAACTCCACACACACAGCGGAGGCAGGAATCGAACCCCCAACCCTGGAGGTGTGAGGCAAACGTGCTAACCATTAAGCCACCGTGCCCCCCAGATGCCAGACATTAAACCATAAAAATCACCAAACTGCAGCCTTACAAAGCTAAAGCATGGACGAAGCTTGTGTTTAATTACTGCTGCTGCAGGTGTAGGTGTGTGTCAGTGTGCATCACTGAGTGAATTGAATAAGTTTATTTACAGGAAATGTGGACTAGAGGTTTCGAGTGACATCATATCCCCATATTTGGTATTATTTATGATTACAGGAATTTTACTTTGATTTGATTTCTGACTGCTGCTTAAATGTAAAAATTAAAAGAAGTGTTAGAGACTGCAAACTAATTATATTTTCATTTTATTTAACTAGTGAAGTTACAGTTTCAGAAAGCAGTGTCGTGAAGAATTTTTAATGGGAAATAAAGAAGTTACGCATATCTTCCTGGCCAGTACGGTGTCCATTGTTCATCTCCAGGATGACCCGGTCTGTGCGGCAGTGAATGAAAAAACATATGTAAGTACAAGATTCTGAGAGAAAAAAGCAACAATATAACAAGTGTGCCAAATGCCATAAATGTATAATGACCAGGCATAACATTATGACCATTGTGTAATATTGTGTTGGTCCCCTTTTTGCTGCCAAAACAGCCGTGACCCATCATGCACTGAGTATTCTGACACCTTTCTATCAGAACCAGCATTAACTTCTTCACCAATTTGAACAACAGTATTCAGACACCTTTGCCAGCCTTCGCTCCCCACGTGCATCAATGAGCCTTGGCCGCCCATGACCCTGTCACCGGTTCACCACTGTTCCTTCCTTGGACCACTTTTGATAGATACTGACCACTGCAGACCGGGAACACCCCACAAGAGCTGCAGTTTTGGAGATGCTCTGATCTAGTTGTCTAGACCCTTGTCAAACTCTCTCAAATCCTTACGCTTGGCCTTTTTTCCATGCTTCTAACAAGCACATCAACTTTGAGGAAAAAATGTTCACTTGCTGCCTAATATATCACACCCACTAACAGGTGCCATGATGAGGAGATAATCAGTGTTATTTACTTCACCTGGCACTGCTCATAATGTTATGCCTGATCACTGTAAATTTATTATTGTCATTATTATTATTAGGTGCAATTATGGACAGTCATTATATTTCCTACACCCAGTTATTAAAATCACACACCCTATAGAAGAAGAAGCCTGAAAGAATGCTTTATTATCGCCACACATACATTACAGCACAGTGGAATTCTTTTCTTCGCATATCCCAGCTAAAGAAGTTGGGGTCAGAGTGCATTATTAATTCATTAAATCATTAATTCCTCAGCTCTGAGATGTTTTCTGCAGCTGTCTGAGCCATACACAGGAAACAGGACGGATGAAACTCGTTTTTATTCTGTTAATGGAAATGTTCAGAAATAACGTCTTTCTCAGTGATCCACATCCCACATCAATCACATTATATACACAAAAATTCAAACAATTGTTATATTAGTTATAACAATAGTCATATCTAACAATATTATAACAATAATAGATTTAGTACTTTATATTACATGATAAAACAGTTTAATAGCCTGTAGTGTGCATTTTACTGGCATGCAATTCAATTCAATTCAATTCAATTCAATTTTATTTGTATAGCGCTTTTAACAAAGAGCATTGTCTCAAAGCAGCTTTACAGAACATAACAAACAATAAACATACAAACAAACAAAGAAGAATAGGTTTGGTGGTGTGTGTAACTAGACAACAGCATTCTACTACTACATGTTTACTGTTTTGCTAAACACTCAAGAGTATGTACTCAAAAGTAGATCGTTTTAGTGTATAATATAAGTAGCTGAACTGGAACACAGAAAAACCTGCTGGTTTATTTGTGTTTTAAAGATCATGCTGCCCCCTGGTGGTGTCTAATCCACTCGTCCAGAGTAAGTTGCGTAAATATGTTGTGTTCCATTTATTTTTTCACCGCCAATAACTTTCTACCCTCCAAGCACCAGAGAGCAGGAAGATGCTGCATTTATTTGAGTAAATTTTTGGAGAGAAAAAAAAGATTGGTTTTAGCTTATACTCTTAATCACAGAAATTTACTTTTACTTCACTACATTCATTCATGTTCCTCTGTTACTTTTAAAAGGTAATAAATATATTTTTTCTTGCTCTTCTTCTGTCATTATGTTCCAGAACTGAGTGCACTAAAGTCAGCGGTGGTCACCTGATTCAGCAGATCATGAGACTCATGGTCTTTATATTACATTACTAATGAGATCACGAGTCTCATCATTACCAATAGGTTTGTTTTGTTGTGAGAAATAGTTCAAAGACTCAGGGATTCCACGAAGAAAATTTACATTTATTCTGGACATCAAATCATCATACATCGGCTGTTAGCAAGAAAAAAAACATCCACACAATATTTTCTAGGACTGTTGACAAAACCTGGGTTAGCACGTTTGCCTCACACCTCCAGGGTTGGGGGTTCAATTCCCACCTATATGTGTGAAATTTGCATGTTCTCCCCGTGCCTTGGGGGTTTCCTTCGCTGGTCCAAAAACATGCATGTAGATTGATTGGCATCTCTAAATTGTCCAGTGTGTGTGTGTGTGTGTGCTCTGTGATGGGTTGGCACTCCATCCAGGGTGTATCCTGCCTTGACATCCAATGACGCCTGAGATAGGCACAGGCTCCCTATGACCTGAGTATAGATCAGATAAGCAGTAGACAATGAATGAATGTTGACAAAAACTCTTACTCGCAGATAAGTCATATTTTACATGACTAAAGTTCAAACAGAAACAAACAAAAACTTTATACACACACAAACAGTATATCGCAATCAGCATGCGTTCAATTTTATATTGACTTAAAACAGCTGCAAACTTTTCGCTGTTTTCTTATAATGACTGTCATCAGTAGCAACGCTGTATATAATAACGAGCTACTGTCGCCATCTTTTGCCTCACTTAGTATCATCATTCTAATATGCTAATTTATTTAGAATGTTGGAAATCTTTTTCAGATTCTTTGATAAACAGAAAGCCGAAAAGACCAGCACCCATTCCAAATAGAAACCCCTTAAAACAAGTCTTTTCTAGTAAGAAAGAAAGAAAGACAGAAAGAAATTGACCCCTGAAATTTTTGAACAGTAGTGTATAATGTCAGAAAAGATTTACACCTCGAACAAATGCTGCTCCCCAAACCCGCAATCACACACTACGGACAATTTAGAGATGCCAATCAACCTACCATGCATGTCTTTGGACTGGGGGAGGAAACCGGAGTACCCGGAGGAAACCCCCGAGGCATGGGGAGAACATGCAAACTCCACACACACAGCGGAGGCAGGAATCGAACCCCCAACCCTCATACTCATACTTCAACACTCATATTCACTCACACTCTACGGACAATTTGCCAATCAACCTACAATGCATGTCTTTGGACCGGGGGAGGAAACCCCCAAGGCATGGGGAGAACATGCAAACTCCACACACACACACACACACACACACACACACACACACACACACACACACACACACACATATGGTGGCGGCCAACCCTGGAGGTGTGAGGCAAACGTGCTAGCGACCAAGCCACAGTGCCCCCCTGGCTGTGAAGTTAAGAGAAGAAAAGTGCTGTAACATGTGAAGCATCATGTGTGGGACTGAAGCAAGCCTGGACCACTGACCTGCAGGTTTCTTAGAAATTCTTGGAAATTAGAGCAATACAGCTAATAAATACAGCGAAGAAAAGGAACAATAACCGACAGTAACTGACTAGGAGGAATACTTATCCAGAGGTAGAGCGGAGGACATTTTTGGCCAGGCAGAAGTCCAGTCTGGAGGGAAGCAACGGTTTAGTATAGAAATGGAAACTTAGGATGGAACTCAGACTAAATATTACGCCTGTATCCTACCTCTGAGAAGCAAAGAATAAAATCTCAGTCAGGAAATTCCAAAGCAGATTGAATCTCAAACTAAAATCAAACACAGAATAAACACTGCCTACAACCAAGAGAGGACTGAACCCAAAAGAACAAAAACATCACAAACACTAACATGAGACAGCGATGAAGGAGTTATTTAAAGAGTTCAAGTGATTGCAAAAAGGTGAGTCTCATCAAGTCCAGAGCGAGGGAGATGGGCTTCGATTTGAGAATCATGTGACTTGGGAACTAGGGATTTGAAGTTCAGGGCAGGTGAATAAACCCATCCTTTTTTCTGTACGACTTATACTACACTGAATAATACACTGAACGTCTGTAGGGAAGTTTTGAGTTAAAATCCTAGTACTGCAAATCTGCTACTATTGAGCCCTTCAGGAAGGCCCTTAACCCTCAACTGTTTAGATAAATGTATATGCCATAAATACCTCAGGGCACAAGGCAGGGGACATGTTGGACAGAGTGGCAGTCCATCACAGAGCACAATTAAGTGCAATTACACGCTGAGACTCAACAGAATTCTCCGAAATGGTGAAGCACCACAGAAGAGACTGGACCCGTGCGTTACTGAGTGATGGTTTGCTGTTAACACAGAGGATGTGAATTACTGCAGACAGAATGATTTTAGACTTTTTCTTCAATTACATTTGTAATAGTGTGAAATCTTTCACGGCTGCTATTGTTTCAACTTCTGTCTGGAAATGCAATGTATTGAAACACAAGCAATATTAATTCACATGAAACAGACGTGTTATTCAGCTCATAGAGATGTTAAGTATGTAAACAGGAATTATGGTGGCACTAAAGTAAACATTTTGGTGCCTTTTGGACCCTTTTACCCTGGACCCTTTACCATATTAAACATTATTAATTAATGATTCAATCTCTCCTTCATGAAGCGCATTTTCAACAATATCCAGTTTCCACCTTGTACATTAACATCATGCTTCAGAAAACTCTTAATCTGCATCTTCACATCTTGTACAGGTATCAGTAAAACCAGCCCAGGTCCAGGAAGGTGTGTAGTGTTCTTCACTGTACAATGTTCTCGTCACCAGAAGATGTCACCAGCATGTGGAGATGAAGCGTGGTGTGAATTCCTCCTGGAATCCTCGACCTGGTGTTCTTTAGCCCTGCTTTACATCTAACAGATCTAATATTTAATTAATGGGTTTGTTTGTATTGATCAAGGAACATGATTTGTCTAAATACTGTACACCACACACACACACACACACACACACACACACACACTCACACACACACACACATGTTCAGCAGCTAATCGGTATGTTGCAGTTCAGAGACATGTTTGAGGATGTAGCAGTATGTACATAGCTCACATTCACATGTCAAAGCAGCTGTACTATCTCACTCCTGTAAACAGAGCTCTGATGTAGGTGTACAACACACATTCACACTAAAGGCACTGTGTGCGTGTTTGTGTTGCTCAGCTAAATGAAAGGACATGTCAACAGCTTATAGACAAGGAATCACACTTGCACAGATGTAAGATGGAGATCCAACACCTGGACCATCAAAACTGTCTGTACCTCGGTGTGGGCACACAAACCTTTCCTAAAGGTCTATTACTTTAAAAACTAATCACTTTGTCTGTAAAGAATTCAAGAAAAAGTGTTTCAGACACTGATGCTTGAATACCACAGACAGGTGAAGGCTAAATGCTTGTAAACCTGTGCCTTTTACAGGTTAGTTTCAGATCATATGTTCTTCAGGCAACTGATGCTCATTTCTTCTAATTCTTGTATCTCAAACCAAAAAGTTTAGATGTTCATGAATCGTATGCAAACTCACAAATCCTGCTTTCTAAGAATGCATACCTTTTCATTTACCTTCTCATGCATCATGTATTTAATGCCCACCACAAGCACATCATTTTCACCTATGCCCTATAAGCGGTCTTTGGGTGATTCAGCTCTTGGGTTCATTAATGAACTACACAAGTGGTTCTTAGAGTGAGGTCCAGGAACCTCCAGAGTACCCATGACATCACAACATGGCATGATTAACGTTACTTTGTTCATTACTCAGGTGTTTTCTGAACTGTCTGGTGATTTGAATCCAGGTTTAATCTGAACTCAATTTAAAATAATCTATAATAATCCAAATCTAGGGGGGCACAGTGGCTAGCACATTTGCCTCACACTTTCAGGGTTGGGGGTTCGATTCCTGCCTCCGCTGAGTGTGTGGAGTTTGCATGTTCTCCCCGTGGCTCTGGGGTTTCCTCTGGGTACTCTGGTTTCCTCCCCCGGTCCAAAGACCTGCCTTGTAGGTTGATTGGCATCTCTAAATTGTCTGTAGTGTGTGTGTGTGTGTGCCCTGCAATGGGTTGGCACTCCATCCAGGGTGTATCCTGCTTTGATGCCTGAGATAGGCACAGGCTCCTGGTGAGCTGAGAATAGATTGGACAAGCGGTAGACAATGAATGAATGAATCCAAATCTAACAAAAGATAGACAGCACAGTCTCAGTTTTAACTGTCTGAGGAGAGGAGACTATCAGAGTCAAAGGTCAATCCTCTTGTCTGCATGCCAAGACATGCCGTAAACGTCGAGGATTCACAGGCAGAGGATGAAAAGGGTTTGCAGTTGTGCAGCAGTCTCTAACAGCATACATGTTAAATGAATCTGTTCTAATGAACTTGCACAAACGTTTATTTATACAGCGTAAAAAATAAAAATAAAAAAATAAAATCTTGGCACTGCTGTAGGATCACAGCAAGGAACAGCAGCTTAGTTACATTAGTGACAAATGAGGATCAGCTGAAACAATCAACTGAGATATTCAGAGATAACAGTGACAGGAAACTCTGCCCATATAAGGAAAGTGGAAAACTAAAAGGGTCATAAAAAGTGTGTGTGTGAAGCCATGAGGGTCAGAACAAGAGCAGAAGACATATGGAGTTTAGTTTTGTGGCACAAATTAAGACCAGCAACATTGAGAAACTCACTGATGAAGAAATGATTTTAAAACATACTTAACACATAAGAGAAAAGATCATGGAAGAAAAATATCAGGTTGTTAACAGCCTTTGGCCTGAACCCGTGTAATGTTGAGTTTACTGTAATGTTAGCATCCTAACACTGCAGCAGTTGGCTGTGAAGTTACTGTGACTAACTCAACGCTGATTATTTTCCTGTACCAGCACATCCTGAGATGATTTATTCCTCTTATTACAGTAACTTGCCAATTTTTAGATTATAATTCTATTTCTACTAAAGCTTCATACTCTTTATCCTGTTATAGTTACATAGTAATGTTGTGGACAGTATGTGAAGTAAGTTAGCTCTTGCTGTTACTTAGAGTGTAGCAGCTATAAACAGTCTTTAGCTCACAACTTCAGTCAGAGAAACTACCCTCTATTTTTTATCTTAGTAATTGAAATAATGACAGAAAACTGCTTTTTTTTATTAAAATTAAAACACACACACACACACACACACACACACACACACACACACATACATGTTACTGTAATAGTCACAGATTTCTGCTTTGCAGACATTTTTTTGGAAAGCCCCTCAGGCTCAGGACTGCCATCAATCACCATTTCCTGGATGGAATTTCAGGTAAAAAAAAAAAAAAAGAAAAAGACAGACATTAACACTTCCCTTTTTTTAGACCTCCTCCCACTTCCTAAAAACAGACGCACTCTGGAATTTGAGTCTGGTGAAGAGAGAGAAAGAGAGAGAGAGAGAGAAAATCCCAATACAAGTCTGGAGATGTTTGTCTGAGACACTGTATTTATTTTAGCTGAACCATATAGGAGGCAAAAGAAGAGAACAAAAGAGAACGAGAGAGAGAGAGAGAGAGAGAGAGAGAGAGAGAGAGAGAGAGAGAGAGAGAGAGATATCTCAGTCATGAAGCCCTGCACATGGATCGGCTCTCTCACGTTCCTGCTCTATTTTTTTCCTGCACAAGCTGCTAACAGGTGAGTTTGTTTTCCTGGAAACTAACAGAACAGTTTTCCTGAAATTTCTGAAGATTTGATGATTTCAAGGTGACACAGACGCAGCGTTCAGCTCTCTGACAATTCCGTGCGGGAACTGAAATCTACCAGAATGTCATGGATTAGACTTTTATTATTATTGTCTATTGGAGTGACATGAAGCTCTTAGTGCCTTTATAACCCTTCATATAAAGTGCAGAAATTCTACAGTTAATTTTAGTAAAAAATAAATAAATTCTTATCTGTTTTTGATAACTGATTTAATTATTTACCACATAATGATGTGCTCACACTTTCAATCACTTATTTCCGAGGTAAACATCCCAGAAAAGAATTCAGTTTTTAAATGTCTATCCATGGTTACCTCGGAAAATATAGCTACTGCTAATGCTAGCACCAAATACAGTTTTAAATCAAACCTTTTTTGTTTACATTTGTTTACATTTTACTCCATTTTATTGCTATACAATTTTACATCTTAGACTACCTTAGTAAGACAATCAGTGCTAAGGCTAACCATTTATATAACCACAATATAAACACACTGTTTCTATTTATGCAGTTTAACATTGTTTATTCTCCCTGATAATCTCTTATTTAGCTTTGAATTTACCTCAGGAAGAATCACTGATCAAATGCTAACCGCTAACAACAGATGACATTAACAGTGTAGCCACATAGTACAATGTTTACAGCTTTCCATCTTTACATTCACATTATTTTAAGGGTTTTTTCTTACCTCAGGAAGAATAGCCGTTGCTGATGGCAACACCAACAATATATAATATGCAATATCAATTTACTCAAAGTTTACACCGAACACTCTTTAAATTTCCTTCCATTTTATTGCATATTAATGCTAAGCCTTTTTTTTAATACAAGATTCTAATTAAGCTGTGTTCCATGCTAACATTTAGTTCTCCTCCCTTATTAACGCTACTTCTGCACTGAATTTAGCAAGATGAATTACTGCTCAAATGCTAACCGCTAGCAATAGATGAAATTAGCAAAATAGCCATATTATGCTTTCCTTTTCTGCGGCTCAGCTTTGCATCTTTAAAAGCATATTATATTCACTGCTCCTAATTTTTTAAGCTTACATTTACCTCAGGCAGAACAGACGATGCTAAGCATACTAAGGCTAAGCCCTAATACAGTATGCGGTGACCTGTGACATTATCCTACTGCAGTAATGAATGGAAAGCTTAAAAAGAACTTTACAGTCATAACTTTACAGTCTGTTCATAGAATATAAATGTAAATTAACGTAGCATAAAAACAGCTGCTATTAAAACTAGCCTATTAATATGCATGCTAACAAAACAACAGACAGACCACATTCTGTACATCATTTCTCTGAAGAATTTACTGTTGTTTTGTTGACCTGCTACGCTCGTATCTTAGTTCTGTGCTAGTGTTTTTCCTGGAAACGACTGACGTCTAAATGTAGCGTAGCCACCTGTTAGCGTCTCGTATTCTCGTCTTTACGCTATTTTGGCTCTCAGATTCTTTGCAGTCCTTCAGAGCCAAAATCAAGGTTGCATTCCAGGTCTGTTTATAACTTGACGACTTCCCTCTGTGTGAAATCTCCCTCACAGGGCCTGGATTACTGCTTTGCTAGTTTTCTACAATTGTTTATGTTTCCTGGGGAGTTTGATTGAACTTGTTCACTTTTCAAAATTTGCGGTATAATGAGTGTACTAAAATATTGTTTTGTGTAACATTGTGTTCTGAAAACAAATTGTTTGTAAATTGTTCACAGGAGGATTAACACAAGCAATGCTAACGGTTAGCATGAAAAAAACCCAACTGTCTCTGTAAACTGACATAAAAAGAGAATCTTGATTAATCAGCATCAAAAGTTTAAATATTTCCAGTCAAGCACATTCACTAAGTAACATAAATAAAGCTAGGCTTTATGTCAGGGTAAAAGTAATGGCACCCTATAAAAGGCGGGAGAGTTAGCGTGATTATGTTAGCTGAAGTGCTGCAGCGGCTGAGCTCACTTTCACCGTTTAGTCGTCGCTTTGCAGTTTTTCAGCTCTCTTTGCCTTGTATGGAGTTTTATGGGTGTGGCTTAATGCAAATCATTTGTACTGTGGACTTGCTTTGTATTGTTTGGACTTTTTTTAAAATCAAGATCTGCATGAAAACACAAAAATCAGCTGGTTTTTACTAAAGATTAGTACAGGAGAAACAACGTTAGTCGTAACTCCTCATCAAACAAAACCAAGATAAAAGCAGTGTCCAGTGTGAGGAGAGTTAGTACCACATAGTAGATTAGCTTTTGTAGCATTTAATGCAAACAAACCAACGAATGACCCTAATATTTTATTTTAAACACATTTCGTTTTTTGTGTTTTTCAACAAACAG
>JAUCMX010000006.1:24496883-24511883 GCA_033459395.1 Hemibagrus guttatus
CGGTCCTGTTGGAACAGGAAGGGGTCATCTCCAAACTGTTCCCATAAAGTTGGGAGCATGAAATTGTCCAAAATGTCTTGGTATGCTGAAGCATTAAGAGTTCCTTTCACTGGAACTAAGGGGCCGAACCCAACCCCTGAAAAACAACACCTGAACTCAATGATTTGGAGGGGTGTCCCAAAACTTTTAGCAATATAGTGTATGTCAGATTGAGCAAATGGCTAATTTTCATCTGGGCAGGTTAATGTTTCTCACTTCCTTTATCTGCTCTTGTTCATCTGTTCATCTGTGGATTTAGACACACATTATGTGAGCACTGGAGAAACAGAACTTTTTAGATTTAGCTCTGGTTGCAAAACATTTGGTTTAATCTTCAGAAACTGACATCAATCCAGCATCGTTCTAAAGAGAAGACGATGTATGAAGAAGGCTTCATGCTTCATCAAGCATCTGGATGGAAGCCGATTCACCCGTCTGTATAATCACTTCTCTGTCGAAGTCTAGACGTCGTCTCGAGGGCAATGGTGTGTGTAAAAAAATGTTGTTTTGTGTTTCCTGTAGTAAAGCCATTTTATCACAGCAGCTCCTGGGACACTGATAAAGGCAGCGCAGACGAACTTCATAACGGTGAGAAGCTTTCGTCTGAGGTTTGCTGAGAATGTCCTCGTTGCTCTGTGGATTAATTTATTAACACGTTAATCTCGTGTTGTGGTTAAATACAAGAATGTGTGTTCCAGTAGCTTTATTTCAATACACCCTCATCACTTCCCCATAGAAGAGCCACATCAGATTGCTAACTGGCTTACAACATTCAGTCAGCTTGTGTGACTGCTAGCTACATGTTAGCTAGCTAGCACAGTAAAGTAATAGGACGATGTTACAGCTGTAAAGTGATGAAGACACTGTAATATATGAGGGGAAGGTTTTAAAATGTCATTTTCACTCAGTGACGAACACAACGAACTTGTCTGCTGCTAGCTGCTTGCTGTGTAGTATGAGCTGTGCATTCATTGCCCTGCTGTGTTAGCATGAAAATTGTGTTAGTGTTCGTATGTTTGGAGCTTTTCTTCCCTCACGGTTTAGCACGGTCCTCATGCTCTTCAGGTCAGAGTTCAGTCTTCGTATCTTCATATCGTTTATGCCGTCCAGTCAAATGTTGGTGTGATGATAAACGAGATCATCTCATTTCTTCTTGTCGGAAAAAGGCTACGTATTGGGCGTGTTTGTGGGCGGAGATTGATATTAGGTGAAAAGGATGCATGTTGTGCTGAGGAGCAACACCAGAGATTCCTCAGAACTACAGATAAGATTCCACAGCAGATAGAAGAGCTTAGTGCTGTGATTGGACTGTGGGGTGCTGCAGTAACACACCGATGATGGAGTTTACTTACACACACAGTCGAGCAGAGCAGTGGAGGTGATATGTTTCAGGTGAGGTGGGTTTCTGGTGATGTGTTTCAGGTGAGGCTGCATGTTAACATCAGCGTCCGCTGAGTCTCTGTGAGCTTCCTGTGTACAGTTAGCATGCACTGGTCCGACACATGATTTAACATGACTAGCAAAAACATTAACGCCTCCTCACTCAGTGTTTCCTTTTGTAGACCTGCTGTAGCAGTGCATGATGGGAAAGTGCAGCCTTCATTACTCCACTGTGAAAGAGCATTAGAATGATTGTTTCTCTCTGATACTGGAGACTCCTTCCATAACCATTACATATACGGCTTCATGTCATGTTTATAATTATTAGAGTTCTGGTGTAAATATCATTAGAGGAAGAACAGTAGAGATGCTGATAAACCCAACGTCTCCCATCAACACTGGGGTCTGTTTTTAATAGCAATCCCAGAATTCCCTTCAAAGACACGCATTCTTGGAGGGAAACTGGAGAACACCATCCCAGAGCCCAGAGTGACCACATCCCCCAAACTGCACCTACAGCCGTTCGATTATGACGGAGATGTTTACATCGGGCAAGGAGAGGAAGTGACATCACTGATACCAACCAGAGAGGAGGAGGAAGAGGAAGAGGAAGAGGAGGAGGGAAACGGGGTGGACGCTGAGAGTCTGAAACCCCGAGGAGATGCCTTCTGTGAGTTTACTAATGTGGATAATGTGTTTACACACACACACACACACAAAAACACACTGACAATAACACACACACACACACAAACACACACACAAACTCAGACACACACTGACAATAACACACACAAACTCACACACACACACACAAACTCACACACACACTGACAATAACACACACACACACACACACACACACACAGACTCTATCTCTCTCTCTCTCATACACAAACACACACACACACACACACACAAACTCAGCCAGACACACACATGCACACACACAAGCAGACACACACAAACACACACAAACTCTTTCTCTTACACACTCACACAAACTCTCTCTCACACACATACACACCACACACTCACACCACACAGTCAAATACAAACTGAGACAAACACACACACTCACACACACAAACTCATACAGACAAAACCACACACACACGCACACATGGTAACACACCTCCTCGACACTCTCTGGCTCCTGAACTCAGATCAGTATATTATAGCATGAAGAGACACGTCCGAGACGTCCATCACCCTCACACAGGGGAATTCCACAAGGGGGAGGAACAAGTACCCCAGAGGAGACGGGGGGGTGAGGAGGAGTGGAGGAGTGTGAGCACTAGCCTTTTATTATCCTGCTGCAGAGCAGCTGTTGTGTAGACAGGCAGCGTGGACGTGTCCTCCAGAACATCAGCTTTTACTGACACGACCTCCTGCAGCCATCACACCACAAACACCCTCCTGCTCTCTTCCTCTCCTGTCCATCTTACACAGGGCACGTCACACATGATGATTTCAGCATGTTCTGTGTGTGTGTGTGTGTGTGTGTGCGTGTGTGTGTGTGTGTGTGGTTTAGATGTAAATCTTCCTTCATGAGTGTGTTCTGAACTCTTCCAGTTTCTGAGTTCGTCTACAACCGAGGAACAGAATTTAAAGAAATTAAGGCGGCTCCTCTGCAGGAAAGTAAGAACTTTTTACACACACACACACACACACACAATTCACCCCCGAGCCAGACTCAAGTAGGAGGCGTGGCCTATGATTAGAGGCGGGGGTTTTGTATTAAACGGATTTGAATGACTGTGTGGTGTCAGATGTGTGTGTTGTGTAAGACATTCCTCAGTGTCTTTGTGTGTTTTTGCTGGATCAGGATTCCTCATTGACTGTAACTTTGACTCTGGGGAATGTGAATGGGTCCAGGAGAAGGATGATGACCTGGACTGGACCATCCATTACCATGAAAACGGTAACATCAAACTCATTAATGGATAATTTATAGAAATCATTAAGAACAATTTGGGGGAAATAGAATCAGGTAAAGTCTGACAGGCTTTCAACACAGGTGTGTTTGCTGGTGTGCAGGACTGCAGTACTACATGGCTCTGAGGGGGATTGTGGGTAAATGGAGGGAGCAGGCCAGGCTGAAGCTGCTCCTCAGTGATGCTGTTCGTCAGCAGGCTTTCTGTGTGAGATTCAGCTACAGGATGGAGGGACTGCAGACCGGAACGCTGCGTGTGATGACGGACAACAGGAATGTCCTGTGGGAGAACAGACACATCCAAGACCACGCCTGGAACACGGAGAACGTGGACGTGACCTGGAGCTACAGAGCTCCTGAATCGGTCAGAAACTCCATGATGACTGTGACTCATCAGACTGAGATCAGACAAATCAGTTCTGTTGTTAATTCTCTTTTTGTTTGTTTTGTTTGCAGCTTGTGTTTGAGGGAACTCTGGGAAAGCTGGAGCGAGGAGAAATCAGCCTGGATAACGTGGTGCTGATGTCAGGAAGCTGTCGTGACGCTGAGGAGAAACTGCTGTAGAGTCTTCAGATCTTTACTCAGTAACTTTAAAATAATATCTAACGTCATACTGAAAAAAAAATGGATGGAAGAAAATAGATAAAATTCCCTACTTTTTTTTTTTATTACATGTGAAAGATGAATGTGATGGAAAACATTTCCTGACTCAGTAACAAGGCTTCAGCACATTCTCCAGGAAGAAAAAAACTAAAATATAAATAAAAGTGTGTTTCTTTTTTTCAATAAATAAACAAAAAGAAATGACTACATTTTGGAGAGGTTTTTTTTTTTTTTTTTTTTTTAAATATTTTTCTCACACTTCGGATAAAATGTAATATTTTGCTGCAGCATTTTACTCATCTGTTCTTCCTGAGCCGGAGTCGATCTCGGAAACGCCGGTGGGAAAACATCCTGAAACGCACACTGTACCGATTTACAACTAAATCATAAATAAAGATCATAGTGCAGCTGCTGAGAAAGATACAGCAGAATTATGAAATATATGAGTATTATTAGTATTATTATTATTAAAGAAACATATTATGAAGTACCATTCATATATTAAATTGCAGATTAGATCAACAAGCTGCTGCGTGATGATAATGATGGAGTGTGTGATGGAAAAGGAGCGTGAGGTCTCAGCGCCACCTGCTGACACGTTTTATTATCATCATTAAACTGAGAGACAAACAGCGTGATGACGTCAGAAAATTAACACAACAAACAACAACAAAAACAACTGTTCACAGGCTGAAGGTTTAAACACACACACACACACACACACACACACACACACACACAGATTTGTGGGGTTTAACTCAAGTAAAAGCGATTAAATGTATTTTACAGGCAGTTTTATAAACAGTGAAAAATCTTCTCATCAGCTCAGGAGATGCTTCTTGCCCAGAAACTGCACTTTACGCTCGAAGGCTGTGGAGCGAATCGGAGTGTTCACTTCATAGAAAGGGTTCATCACAAACTGCAAACAAAACAAAACACAAGAGTCCATTTTACACAATAATAAACCATCATCATCATCATCATCATCATCATCATCATCATCATCAAACTAAAAACTGCAGGCAAAAGCTGCACACCTTGATGTATAAATCATAAACGTCGTTAAAGAAGTTTTTGATCCCGTCTTCTTGTCTGACGTCATGAAGCATGATGAACCGCATATGTACAAAAACATGGTTAAGGAAGAAAGTCAACAATTCATTCATTAACCTCTGGTTTTTATTTCTTCACAATATTATCAGCTCACTGAATTAACAGATAACATGACTAATCAGACTGTTTAGAGGTGAAGATCTCTGAACACTGAATCCACTGTGTGGATGAATGGGATTCTCATCCTGATGTGTGTTTTTCTTGAAATACTGGAATGCTGTGATTCAGGAAGGATATGACCGGCGGTGACGAAGGCTGAGACAAACCACTCGTTGAACTTGTCCACTGTTTTCAGGTACATGTTGTTGGACAGCCACATGTTCTCATCCACCAGATCAAGCGCAGCGTGAGCGATAAACTGGTTCAAGTGGCGATGATCATCCTGTAAACGATAAAATAAATAAAAAAAAGTGAGGGAATGATTACAAAACAGATGCCTGAAAGAGGAGAGAAAGGGGTCTGTCCGTGTGTCCGTCTGCATGAAGGAGCAGTTTAATGGGTGAATCTGTCCATCACAGGTACCTTTGATTCCGGTTTCCCGGGAGGCAGGAACTCCATCTCAAACACTGGGTTGTCATGGTGACCCACCATCACGAAGTAGAAGCTTCCGGACATTTCTCTCTCTCTCTGTCACTGTAGACATTAAAGAATTGTGTAAGAGACAGACAGAGACAGAGAGAGAGAGAGAGAGAGAGAGAGAGAGAGAAAAACAGAGAGAGAGAGAGAGAGAGAGAGAGAGAGAGAGAGAGAGAGAGAGAGAGAGACAAGAGAAAACAGAGAAAACAGAGAGAGACAGAGAGAAGAGAGAGACGAGAGAAAAAACAGAGAGAGAGAAAACAGAGAGAGAGAGAAAAAAACAGAGAGAGAGAGAGAGAGACAGAGAGAGAGACAGAGAGAGAAAAGAGAGAGACAGAGAGAGAAAAACAGAGAGAGAGAGAGAAAAGAGAGAAAAGAGAGAGACAGAGAGACAGACAGAGAGAGAGAGAGACAAAACCAGAAAAGAGAGAGAAAAACAGAGAGGTGAAAGGCGGGCTCCGTTAAAGAACAGCACATAATAATGACAATAATACTATTAATAAAAAATAATAACAACAATTAGTATTATACGAATAACACTGACCTTCCGAAAAATTCTAACACTAAGAAGAGCCCGATGAAAGATTCTCTCTTACAGTTTACTAAACAAAACACAAAGTCAGCTCCGTGTTGTGTTTAATAAAACATATAGACTCCCATAGCCGTTTTAACCTCTCGCTCTGTTTTTCTCTTATCAGGCGCATTTAACTTCCGTGTACGTCACTGAATGAACTCGGAACTAAAATTTTATTACTATTTAAAAATATCGTTTTTATGTGATGATTCTGTGATTTTATGTTGCGTTTCTGTGCAATCTGTGCAGATTTTTAATCCTAAATTGTGTATATTGTCCAAAAAAAGAAATGTAACGTTAATAAAAAAAAAACAACAATCATACAGCGAAACTGAATGACCCGGAAGCAAAACAACAAGAGCGGCGGTTACGGGTTTTAAACGGTCAGCTGTTGAATGGAATATTTTTAATCCAAAAGAGAGAGAGAGAGAGGTGTGAAGCTGCTCGTTAAAGACCCTATTTAATGAGTGTGTGTTTGGTGTGTGTGAGAGATCTGAGCGTGACGATGTCTGCGGATGATGATCAGAGTTTAAGTGCAGAGGAGCTGAGAAAGAGACTTTACCAGAGTTTTAAGAAGAAAGGAGTTCTGGACGCTGTGAAGGTCAGTGTTTCAGCTCACTGTTTAATGATGGTGAAAAACCGTCCCTAAAAACTAAATCCTTTTACTCCAAATCATCACTGCAATATATATATATATATATACCCACACACACACACACACACACACACACACACACACACACACACACACACACACCACATGCGTTTGTTAAACTAATCCAGTCCCAGTGAGGTTCAGGAGGATGACTGTTCAATGTGTCACTCTAACACTGTCACTGTTCATCACCTCGTGCTTATAAACAGCTTCAATACCAGACAACGTCTTGGGCCTGTTTTTCTTCCAGACGCAGCTCAGGAATCAGCTGATTGTGGAGCTTCAGCGTGAATCTCTTCCTCAGACATCTTCTGAAAAATCCCAGTCTCTCTCGCTGCTAGTCTCCAACAGCCTGGTGATCCAGCACCTCCAGAGCTCCGGGTATGAGTACACCCTGTCCGTCTTCTACCCTGAGTGTGGGATCAGCAAGGAGAAGGTGCGCTTCATGCTGGCTCTTCCAACGTGTGTTCATTCAGGGTGCAGATGGTATCCGGAGAAGAGTTTACATACTGAAACCCTCAGGCTGCTAGTCAGGGTTGAGTTTCATGCCTCTCAATGTCGACAGCCTGTTATTTAATTTGAGCAATGTGAGCTGAATTTCTGTGTGAATATCTCTAACTCTACTTGTCCTTTCTGAGTGAAGAGTGCCGGTGAGACTCCATATTCTCTGCACTAATGATTAATTTATTCAAGAAATCGTTAACATCAGAATTTTTCTAAAATCTGATTTTGAATCACTGCGGTATTTAAAACCGTATGAAAGTGAGCTTTATAAATGCTGAATACACATCAGTCAGGACTCAGCACGGCTCCTCCTGCCTCGCTAATATAACCTCATCACTGTAAATGTCAACTGATGAAGGCTTTTTTTTTTCTTAGGTTTTTTCAACAAAGGACATTCTTCAGCTTCTGAGAATCAGTCCAGAATCTCGGGTGTACAAACATCTGGTAAACCTCTCTCTCTGCTCATTTAACAGGAAGAAACCTCTTGTAGATAATAAAATGGAGAACAAATGTATTATTATTATTATTATTATTATTATTATTATTATTATTATTATTTATTATTATTATTATTATTATTATTTCTTTATTGTACAGGTGGCAGATAATCACAGTGGACAGAAAGGTAGGCCAAGAAACAGATATATATTTATGCAAATTAAAAAATGTTCAAATTAAAACAAATATTTTTTAATTAAGAAGAAAACAGGAAAAAATAGTTTCAGTATTTTTAAATTAAATGTTGATTTTAATGTTGATGTGTACGTTATTTTCTCATAGACATTTCAGTCAAAATGTCTTAATTAAAAGTAGTTAATTTTTTTAATTACATTTTTAAATAGATTAATTTAATTCTTTCTTAATTTAATTAATTTTAATGAATTATAATTAATTTAATTAATTTATTTATTTATTTTAGATTTTCTTCACCTGTGTGTTGAGCGCTTCTTCTTTCTCCCTTTAGGTTTATTAATAAATCTGCTGTCTGACTTCATCGATCATCAGCTTCAGTCGCGAGTGTGTGACGCCGACACACAGACATCAGACACGTCCGAGTCTATCGGTACACTGCAGCGTCCAGTTCAGTTCTGGCAGAAATATTACACTGTGTGTCATGTGACCAACATTTAACACACTGAGGTCTTTCTGTCCAACAAAACACTCAGATGGATGGAGTGATAGAGACAGATGGAGTGATGGAGACAGACGGGTGGAGTGATAGATAGACGGGTGGAGTGATAGATAGACGGGTGGAGTGATAGATAGACGGGTGGAGTGATAGATAGACGGGTGGAGTGATGGAGACAGACAGATGGAGGTTGTGACTCTTCATTCTGCTGTTATTGTTGATGATTTTGATGTTGATGTGGTTGTTGATGAGGAGGATGATGATGTGGTTGCTGATGATTTTGATGTTGATGTTGTGGTTGATGATGATGATGATGATGGTGATGTTGTGGTTGATGATGATGATGATGTTGTGGTTTGATGATGATGATGATGATGATGATGATGATTTTTATGAAAAGATGATTTTTGGTTGTTGATGATAATTATGATGATGTGGTTGTGGTTGATGAAAAGATGATGATGATTTAAAGATGATGATGTTTGATTTTGGTTGTTGATGATAATTATGATGATGATGATTTTTTGAATGATGATGATTTTTTTTGTTGTGGTTGATGATGATTTATGATGATTTATTTTTATGATGATGTTGTGGTTTGATGATGATTTATGTTTGGTTTGATGATGATTTTTTATGATGTGGTTTTTGGTTTGTTGATGATGTTGTGGGTTGATGATTTTTATGATGATGATGATTTTTTGGTTTATGTTGTGGGTTGATTTATGATGATTTATTTTTGGTTGTTGATGATGATGATGTGGTTGATGATGATGATTGATGTTGTGGTTGATGATGATGATGTTGTGGTTGTTGATGATGATGTGTTGTTGTTGGTGATGATGATGATGATGTTGTGGTGGTTGATGATGATGATGATGATGATGTTGTGGTTGTTGTTGTTGGTGATGATGATGATGATGTTGTGGTTGATGATGATGATGTTGTTGATGATGATGATGTGGTGGTTGTTGTTGATGTTGTGGTTGATGATGATGATTGAGTGGTGGTGATGATGATGATGTGATGATGATGATGATGATGATGATGATGATGATGTTGTGGTTGATGATTTTTTGTTGTTGATGATGATGATGATGATGATGATGATGATGATGATTTTGGTTGATGATGATGTTGTTGTTGATGATGATGATGTGGTGGTTGTTGTTGATGTTGTGGTTGATGATGATGCTGATGATGATGATGTTGTGGTTGATGATGATGCTGATGATGATGATGTTGTGGATGATGATGCTGATGATGATGATGTTGTGGTTGATGATGCTGATGATGATGATGTTGTGGTTGATGATGCTGATGATGATGATGTTGTGGTTGATGATGCTGATGATGATGATGTGGTTGTTGTTGATGATGATGATGATGATGATGTTGATGATGTTGTGGTTGTTGTTGTTGGTGATGATGATGATGATGTTGATGATGTTGTGGTTGTTGTTGTTGGTGATGATGATGATGATGTTGTGGTTGATGATGATGTTGTTGATGATGATGATGTGGTGGTTGTTGTTGATGTTGTGGTTGATGATGATGATTGATGTGGTGGTTGATGATGATGATGATGATGATGATGATGATGTTGTGGTTGATGATGATGTTGTTGTTGTTGATGATGATGATGATGATGATGATGATGATGTGATGATGATGTGGTATGTTGTTGATTTATGATGATGATGATGTGGTGGTTGTTGTTGATGATGATGCTGATGATGATGATGTTGTGGTTGATGATGCTGATGATGATGATGTTGTGGATGATGATGATGATGTTGTGGTTGATGATGATGATGATGTTGTGGTTGATGATGATGATGATGATGATGATGATGATGTGGTTGATGATGATGATTGATGTTGTGGTTGATGATGATGATGATGTGTTGTTGTTGGTGATGATGATGTTGATGATGATGATGTTGTGGTGGTTGATGATGATGATGATGATGTTGATGATGTTGTGGTTGTTGTTGTTGATGATGATGATGATGATGATGATGTGGTTGATGTTGTGGTTGATGATGATGATGATGATGATGATGTTGTGGGTTGTTGATGATGTTGTGGTGGTTGATGATGATGATGATGTGGTTGATTTATGATGATGTGTTGTTGTTGGTGGGTGATGATGATGATGATGATGATGATGTGGGTTGATGATGATGATGATGATGATGTTGTGGTGGATGATGATGATGATGATGATGTTTGATGTTGTGGTTGTTGTTGTTGGTGATGATGATGTGGTTGATGATGATGATGTGGTTGTTGATGATGATGATGATGATGATGATGTGGTTGTTGTTGATGTGGTGGTGGTTGTTGTTGTTGTTGATGATGATGATGATGATGTTGTGGTTGTTGATGATGATGATGATGTTGTTGTGGGTTGATGATGATGATGATGATGTTGTGGTTGTTGTTGATGATGATGTGGTTGATGATGTTGTGGTTGATGATGATGATGATGTGATTGATGATGATGATGATGATGTGGTTGTTGATGATGATGATGATGTGGTTGATGTTGTGGTTGTTGTTGATGTGGTGGTTGTTGTTGATGTGGTGGATGATGATGATGATGATGATGATGTTGTGGTTGTTGATTATGATGATGATGATGTTGATGTTGTGGTTGATGATGATGATGATGTTGTGGTGGGTGATGATGATGGTGTGGTTGTTGTTGTTGATGATGATGATGATGATGATGTGGTTTGATGATGATGATGTGGTTGATGATGTGGTTGATGATGATGATTTTGTGGTTGATGATGATGATGATGTTGTTGTGGGTTGATGATGATGATGATGATGATGATGTTGTGGTTGTTGTTGATGATGATGTGGTTGATGATGTTGTGGTTGATGATGATGATGATGTTGATGATGTGGTTGATGATGATGATGATGATGATGTGATTTGATGATGATGATGTGGTTGTTGATGATGATGATGATGTGGTTGATGTTGTGGTTGTTGTTGATGTGGTGGTTGTTGTTGATTGGGGGTGGATGATGATGATGATGATGTTGTGGTTGTTGATGATGATGATGATGATGATGTTGATGTTGTGGTTGATGATTGATGATGTTGTGGTTTGATGATGATGATGATGATGTTGTGGTTGATGATGATGATGGTGTGGTTGTTGTTGTTGATGATGATGATGATGATGATGATGTGGTTGATGATGATGATGTGGTTGATGATGTTGTGGTTGATGATGATGATTTTGTGGTTGATGATGATGGTGATGATGTTGTGGTTGATGATGATGATGATGATGATGATGTGGTTGTTGTTGATGTTGTAATTGTTCTATTCAATTCAATTCAATTCAATTTTATTTGTATAGCGCTTTTAACAAAGAGCATTGTCTCAAAGCAGCTTTACAGAACATTTCCAGGAGGTGGAGGTTGTTGATGATGATGATGATGGTGGGTTTGGGGGTTGTTGGTTTTTGTTGTTGTTGTTGTTGTGCAGTGAGGAAGATGCAGGTGATTGATGAAGAGTACGAGCTCCTGAGGCAAAGAGGACAGCGCTGGCCTTCAGTGGAAGTGAAACTGGCTGAATACAGGAAGCAGATGGAGGAGCAGGCAGAAGCTGAGCTGAAATCCAAGGTGCCTGTCCCTGTGTGAGGAGTGTAACTCTGAGCTGAAGCTCCACTATTCCCAGTATCCTGAAGAGAATGCTGGCTGCAGGTGTTACATCAGCGTTTATGAATGTTTGTAAACATGTGTGGTCTCCTGCTGTGGTGTGTTTCAGATTCAGCATTTCCAGGAGGTGGAGATTTCCCGAGTGCGGATGGAGGAGAGGGAAAAATACCAGCAGGAGCTGATGAAGGTCAGACGACAACTGGAGAGAAACTACGAGATGAAATCGGAGGCACTGATGAACCGGGAGAAGAATGCCATCGAGAGACTGCAGAGACAGCAGCAGGTATGCACACACACATGCACACATATACACATACACACACGCAAATACACACAGTCACAAAGAGACACACATACACACGCACACATTACACACTGTGAGTACATGAGATAATGTGTGTATGTATGTAAGGGCACTAACAGATCTAACAGCTGAAGCCTGATGTTTCTGCACTTCCTGTTTGATTAAAGCACCATGTTGTTTTCATCTGACTTGTAGATTGAGGAAAAGGAAATGTACAGCCAGCGTCAGGCTCTACTGAAGGAGATCGAGTCTGTTCACCACAGAGAAGCTGAGCTGAGACTCAGGATGGAGACCTTCCAAAAGTAAACACTCCCAATCATGACACACAGCTAGCAAACATCACCCAGAGAGTGTATGAACCCATTGGATAGCATTAGTTTGTTAGCTAGCTGTCCATGGTAATTAGTTTGCTCTACAAAAAGCGTGTTTATGAAATTCAAGTGAAGACCTGCAGCTGTGTGTGTGTGTCAGGTCTTGTAAGCTGCATGAGGAGAAGATGAGAAGCTCAGAGGAGCTGTTGAGGAAGAGAGAGCTGGACATGAGGAAGATGGAGGAAATGTACGACCTGAAGCTCAACGGCGAGATAAGGAAGTGAGAAATGTCTCTGCACACACACACACACACACGTGTACTAACAGCGCTAGTGGCTGCAGTCGTTAGCCTCCTTGTTAGTGCACCCGCCTTCCGCGCCAGAGACCCGGGTTCGAGACCCGCTTGGAACGATAGCGAGTAGGACATGGGGATGTTACACTGGTGCCATGGCCCGGATGGGAGTGAGGTTTAGGGGGGTGAGTGTAACGGGGACCAGCAGTTGGTACTGTGCAGGTAAACCTCATTCCCCTGATCTCAAGAGGCGCACTGGTGACTGACGCTAGTAGCTGCAGTCTTTAGCCTCCTTGTTAGTGCGCTCACCTCCCACGCCGGAGACCCGCTTAGAGCGGTTGCGAGTAGGACCCAGGGATGTTAAACACGCACGCACACACACACACACACACACACACCACAGTGCAGCTGAGTTCTGGATCCTGATTGGTCAGAAGGTGTTGATTTATTTGAAAAGTTATCTTTACTATAATAACATGGTCCTCTTCTGCTCGTTAGCTCCTTCTTCATATGCAGGACTCTTTCAGACCTGTGACTTCTGCTTTTCTCAGGCATCAGCTGGAGCTGAATGAGGATTACAGCAGGAGGACTGAAGCACTGACGGAAAGCGAGAAGAGAAATAAAGGTGTCTGTCTGTGATCTCAGGACTGTAGAAGACGAGTATGATGTCTGAGGGTTTGTTTTTTACTTCGTCTTTCTTCTGTGTGATTCAGAAGAGACGGCCAGGATTCAGAGGGAAGCCGCCGTCATCGACGCCAAGAGAGCGGAACACCAACGAGTCGTGAGTGAGCTGGCCAGAGTGCAGGTAGACACACACACACACTCACATACACAGTAAGCTTTATCTGACAGCAGCTTACATATGTTCAGAGCACTGACAGTCATAATGAGTGTAAACTCCGCCCACTCTCAAGGGATGAATGTTGTGTATTTCATATTGAGTGTTGTGTTGCAGGAGGAGCTGGCATTGGTGCGTGAGAGTGTGTCTGTGTCAGAGCAACAGAACGCAGTGCTCAAAGAGAAGCTAGAGGGCGCTAGAGATTACACAACCATACGGAACGAACGCATGGAGCTGCAGGCTGAAGTTCATCTGCTGAAGAAACAGCTGGAGGAAAGTCAGGAGGAGAAACGGAGACTCCAGCAAGGTAATAATAATAATAATTAATCAATTATTCTGCTTTACTTGTGGATTATAACACACTTATCGATTATTTCAGATTTTTAACTTGTTTCTTGTGCTTTATCTTTTCTCCAGAGTTGAACACTCCCTCTCCGGAGCTGCTGACACTGCAGGCGGAGCTGAAAAGACTCGAAGCGGCTCGTCGTTTGGACCAGGAAGAGTCCCAGAACCAGAAGCAGGTTTTTCACAGCCAGCTCTCGCAGGAGGTAACAGACAAAAACATGCAGTGGTTGAACCTTCAGAAAGAGACTAGTGTGGGTTAGGGACACTGTGTTGTTTTTTTACACTCATTCTGAATAGATCTCTGAATTTAAAAAAACCCTGAATACTAGCAGTAGTAGGATGGAGGACTGATCAGGAGATCTGTTGAAGAACCTTCTTGTGTAGGAACATCAGACTTGATTTTTTTCCCAGAAGATAAAGTCAATCAGTATGCGAATGTGGAATGATGGACAGTTGTGTACATGCTGTTTTTTTTCTCTACTGTATAATATTAACTGACCCTGTAGTAGCCCCGCCCCCTTCCCCTTGTCTCACATCAGTAATGTTTCGGTCAGTGCTCCTGCCTCGAGCTTTTCTCTCAAAGTGAATGGAGAATGTTTGAGTTTAAAATTGGTGTGAGTTTCAGCTTTATGGAGGTTTCTGTCCTGCAGGTGGAGCGATGCGCCCAGTTAAAGGCTCAGCTCCTGGAGTGTGAGGAGAGGACCAGGTGGATGTCCA
>JAUCMX010000006.1:24516883-24524383 GCA_033459395.1 Hemibagrus guttatus
AACAGAAGTTGTTCAGCAGTTTTTTTGTATTTCAGAAGAAAGAGGAGTCTGAGAGTCCTGAACCAATAGTGCTGTCTGACCACAAGGACGACAGGTGAGGGGTGTGTGTGTGTGTGTGTGTGTGTGTGTGTGTGTAACACATGATTGTGAAGGTCAGACAATTTTCGGCGTTTTAATCTTCATCAAATCGTTCACTGAGACCTCGTGCCATGTATATGGGGGTGGAGTCATCCTGGAAGAGGCCATGCCCATCAGGATGCTGGATCTGCAGCAGCATAACAGAGCCATTATTTTCTTTAATCTGTCACTCAGTATGTGTACAGTATATGATAATGAGTGGGCGTGTCTACCTCACTGACTAATCACGCTCACTCTTCCTTTTTTTCAGCTGATGTGACTGTAGCAGGTTTTATTACATTATCGTTATTATTTAACCCAGAGATCAGGGCAGTTTCTGTTTACATGTTGTTATTATTATTATTATTATTATTATTAATGTATTAAATTTAGTGTAGTTTTATTGTAACAAATGTGTTTGTGTGTGTGTGTGTGTGTGTGTTCCTGCAGCATTGCCACTTTTTCCCACGAGGACGCAGATGATGATTTTTGGTGATTTGATGATTTTTCACTCTTGCGCTTTTATTTTTTTGTACCTTTTCAGGGTCATTATTACCTTTCATGTGTGTATGAATTTTGAATGTTTTAATAATAGGACTACAAAATGTTTAATAGCTATTAGTAATTTGTGATTTTATATCAATTATATTTTTGTATTTATTTATTAGAATTTTCTGGGGTTTTTTTGTTTTTTAAATCTGTCATTTTTAATATGACAATTATTTTTTACTACACAATTCCACTACACAATTCCTCTCAGTTGTTAAAAATAATATTTTTGTGTATAATTATAATAATGATGATATCAAATTAAATTGGATATCTGACAGAAAAAAAATTCTTTAATGAAACAAATTGTGAAATTGAAATGTGTGTAAATTATAACTATTGAAGAAAAAGCTGATAATTATTTGGTTGTGTAATAAATCTACATTCAAATTCTTAATTGGACAAAAGACAAGAAGGTCAGAGTCCGATAAGTGTTTTTATTTTTCATTTATTAAAAGAAAAGCAAACTTTAACAGATTGGTTAATAAACTGAGTTCCACAGGTGAATTAAACAGACGTTTAGAGCATTAGTCGCTCTCGCGCTTTACTTTTACTAACAAAACATCCGAGTTTCTGCTTCGGCTGATAAGCACAAAGAATTTAATGTCTTGAAATAATCCTAGAATTTGTTGATGTGTTTACATTTATTTTAAAACCTTTTCAAATCAGGTTTATTCAACTTTAGAATAAAATTCACACAATGGATGCCATCGTCTAACTCTCACACATCGAATACCAAATACATCAAACTGGAGATCAGGAGAAACTCCATCAACCACAGGCTTCAGTCCCATACCCCGTCCACCACACACACACACACACACACACACACACACTCTTCTGCACCTGTTAAAGCTCACTCTCCAGCTGAAAAATTCAACAATGAAGTTAGAAAAGATTAAAAGGTAAACGCCGCCTACTCTAAACATCAGTTCAAACAACTACAGACTTTTTTTTGTAGATTTTTTTTTTTTTCTCAATGCAAAAGTATCACCAAGTAAACATCCTGTAATAATCTAACTCAAACATCAACAAAATGCTTTAGGAAGAATTTACAAAAATACTTTCTGTATCAGTTTACTGCCTTCTGAACCACAGGAACAGTAAAAAGGACTTAATATTTGTACTTAAAACAAAAAAATAGAAATGTCTAAAAACCTTGAAGAGTTTCTCCACAGACTGAGTTACACAGAGCTTCAAAAAACAAAAAAAAACACTAACAACAAATAATAAACTGTATACTAGGTGAAATCCTAAAAATGAAAAATGGCCGAGTTCTTTTTATAAATTTCTAACAAACAAAGCCTTCGCAATCAAAATATAACATCGAGTCATTAAGACAAAAACAACAAAAGTCATTTGAGGCCATGAAAAAAAAAAAAAACAGGAAAAAAAAGTATGTTAAAAAATGTTCAGCATGGAAACGACAAACGTCTCTAAATCTAAAATCATCTTATTCCTGATTTTATAACAAATAAAAATCACCAAACAGCTAAAGACGATCCAGAAAACTTCTGTTTTAATTCTGCTGAAATGTTCAAATTTTTTATATTTGTGTGAAAATAATTTGTGTAACACTTCCAATTTTTCTCATTTGCCTTTAAACAATTTTGAATTGTTTTTTAATAATCTTGGTCCACGAAAAAAGTCATCATCATCAGTATTTATTGTAAACTTACAGTAAAAAAAAATTCTAGTCCTGAAAATGTGAGTGAATTTATTCACTGCACTTCAAAAACTACTCTGCAAGAAAACTAATATTTTTCAATAGAGTTTCAGGAACTTCGGGAAAAATTACAGTGTATTTTGCACCAGCTAGGATTTAAAAAGATCATTTATAAAAAGATTTTTTATAAATAATATTTTTTAAAATTACTTTTATTGACTGCTGGTTGGAAAAAAAAATTATTTATTTTTTTTAATAATAATTTCCTAAAAAAATTTCCAGCCATCTTGAAATAATCCGAGTGGTTATTAACAGTCACTGAGCTCCACTGAGGTAGATCATTTCTATTCTTCTTTTGGGGGGCGGGGAAATCACAGTTTTTCAGCCACACAGCATTTAAAATTGTACAAATTCACTTTTTCGGATTTTCAAACAAAACAAAACAAAAAAATTATGTTCCAGTTCAACAAAACCCAAAAAGCCATTACATTTATTTTCAAAAATTAAATGTTTGTTAAAACACAAATGTCAGGACTGATCCTATTTTTTTTCATAAGGCTCGTAACGTCGTGCTTCGATTAAACGTGACTTACAAATAACAAAATTCTACAAACTTTCAGGAAATATTTAACTTTTTGTCCTGTTTTGAACAGAGGAACAGTTTAATAACACTAGATCAAATGAAGTAAAGTGAAGAGACCTGAAGACAGGTGGAAGGAGTGTGGACGTGAGGGTTAGTGCAGACGGAGGCGAGTGTTAGCTGAGGTGGTGAAAGCAGCGTTAGTTAGCTTCGTGGCGTCGACTGAAAGGTTTTTATTCCTTTCTTTTTTTGCCGATATTAACAGGAATCTTACGAGTAGGAATTGAGGCATTCTTTTGAACGTGATTGGATGTCCTGCAGTTCTTGCTCCTCCTTGGTTTTGATGTCTTGGTACGCGTGCATTTGACTCGCGTCCTTTAGGTAGGCCCAATTCGCCGAGAGGATCATAAGGTAGTGGATCTGAGAGAGAGAGAAGCTGTTAACGACGGCAAAAAGCAAGCCAAGAAAAAAAAAAAAAAAAAGCAAGGAAAGCTCATTACATTCCCACAAAAACACGTCCGAGTCGCATTAATGCCTACGAGAGAGTCGAGTAGAGACACAACAAGCAAGGGAGACCGGCAGCAAACAACAAATAAAAACAAGCTAGCTACAACTACATGCAAACACACTCACACGTGCACACACACACTCACTCTCGCACTCAAACACACTCTCACATACACACACACACTGGTTTGTTTCCCAATATAACATGCAGTCCAGACACAAGTAATGCTGTATGATAAGACACATATTATTATTATTATTATTATTAATAATACCACAGCAATGTTATTCTCAATTGATTAATTTCCATTTCTATAGTAACCCCACTGTCTAAAACTGAATAAAGATATTATTTAAAATTTGTAGTTTTACCCAAAAACTTTGATTGTCTGATTTTTACAGCCCAGTAAACAGCACGTCCCCACAAACACCTTCTCCTGCTTACATTTAGACAAAACATATAATATTAATATAATTAATATCAATAAAATTGTACAATATTATATTATAAACCCGATACTGCCTCTGTAAGTGAGAACATATTAACAGCAACATCGAACTTGGTCCCCACAAAACACGTTCGAAAATGAAGTTATGAATCAGATAAGTGTTATGGGGTCTCTATAATCATGTGGAGGTGGATCTGCCACAGCGCGCCTGCTAGCGTCACGCAAGAAAATATATCCAGGTTCCTTAAAAAACACGTCTTCCTATTTTTGTGAGGACTTTCACTGCCGTAATTACTAATGCAGCAAATTATCTCTATGCTACACCTAATCTAAATGGATCTTTGACCTCAGTAACCTAAGGAAACCTTTTCAGCTCTTTTAGTTTTTCTAATTAAAACCGTTTTCCTCACAGGAACCTGAGAAATGTCCCCACAAAAACAAAACTATTAGATATTCCTGCCCTTCTGGGAATGTTTGGTCCCCACCAAGTAATAAAAGCATATGTGCGCGCACACACACACACACACAAACCAAGTCCCAATAATCCACGTTTTAACCCGTGACCCAATAAACGATGATGATGATTGTTCAAATTATTTAGACAGGAAAGCGATGCAAGCCAGCAACAGCAAAGCGGTTAGCGATGACAAACTGCCTGCATGCATCTGGAATGATGATGTGAATTAAGCTTTGTTAATGAGTAGCTGAACTGCGAGTATCATGGATGAAATGATGATGAAGACCACGAAGGATGGTTGTGTAAACAAAGCATATTTATTTTGTATGTCAAATAAAATAAAGGTTACATTTCTTTTCAGAAGTTAAAGATAATATTGTATAAAAGGAAACATTAATTAAAACATTAGAAATAAAAATAGGCATGCTGCTGTTCTGCTTACTCCAAACAATCATTTCTGATTAAAAAAAAATCGATACACTGGTAGGAATGTTCCTTCACTGCACTGAAGCCCAAGAAAAAGGTACATTAGGGGTTTTAATTAAACCATATGTTGCTTCTCATCTTGATAATATGTCTGAATGAGCCTCTTTACCTGGAGCAGCAAGGCTGTGGCAGCTAGCAGGTACCTGAACAGTCATGCTAACTGTACAAATGGTACACACAGCTGGTGTTGTTGGTTGCTAATTACAGTAATTAACTTTAATTATCGCTGATATAAAGCTAGCGCACAATTAGGCAATGTTACAGTCGGCACAGTTTTTCTTCCCAAACATTTTCAAACTTTCACATTTTGCTGCTAACAATTAATCAAAATGTAGCACCGCCCTGTTAGCCTCCTGCTAATCTTCACACTGGGCTTAAATTCGACCCTAATGTTCATATTTTTACACAATTTACACACAAACCTATCAAGTTTACTTTAGAGTAACTGAAGCATTACGTAGACCAGCGAGGTGTGTGTGTAAGTCTTCGGTGTGGAGTTAACATAATGCTAATTGGTTATTTGTTTGTTAGCAAAACCTGTCAAATTTGTAAACAAAAATATATATTGCTGTTTTTACCTACATTTTCTTTGATAAAACTTTCTACACTAAACATGAAAGCTTCGAGTTTCTGATAAAATAGCAGCAGCCATCTTTAATAAAGTCAGTAAGGCAAGCATGTGGGTGTTTGTACAGCATTAACTGCGGACTTGTTAGCTTTATTAACCTTGTAGCTAAGCACTATTAACGCTAAAAGGTCTTAGCTAATCAGCTACATTTACGGTGAGTGAAAGTTTTTGCATAAAGTTTCCCATAAAGTGGGTCCGTTAAATGCTAGTGCCACTAGAGATATATTATTAGATTAAATTCACGCTAGTTTCTTTCGGGGTAAATAATCTCTGGAGGTTGTTTTTATTAAAGATTGTTAGGAAGCTGCTGAGCTCCTGGTCTAAAAAACGCTAAATACAGATATAGCTAAATATTTACACATCCCACAGTAAGTTATGGTCCAGATTCTTTTCCCGTTTATTACTTTTTTTATTGTCCAAATGATTTGTGTGTGAGTTTAAAACTTTGTGCAACAGTCTTCTCTGCTCTTAAACTTCAGAAGAGCAAAGTTATAAGTGGTAGCCATCATGTAGATGAACTGAGGGGAAAAGAAGGAGAAGAAATGAAATAAATCATCAGATTCAATAAAAAACCCAACGCCTGCTGTTTTATCTCGCTCAGTTGGTCTGAACAGGTTTTTATCTGAACAGTTTTTTTCTGCTCAGTGATGTTCAGAGGGAAAGGAGGGTCAGTAAACCTGCAATAACACTCACCATGGCGATGACGGTGGCTCCAGCTCCAGCACATGCAACTATATACAGGTGGTAGGACAAGTAGAACTGAAAGAGAGAGAGAAAAAAAAACGTTTTTTTTTTCTCCCAGACCCTGTGACTTAAAACAATGAATCTTGCTGTTGTTTGACTGCATGCATGATGTTTGTAACTCATTAACAGAACACCTGATGGGGTAACACAACCAGCACAACTGCTGGTGGAATACCACCACCACCACAAACACACGAACAGCTGACCACTTTACCGTAACAGCTGAAGTGTCACACATACCGTAATATACACAAAACATGCTAGCATGTTACCATGACAACGCAGTAAACTACCATAATTGCTGGAGTATCATAACTACCATTAAAACAAAAAACAAAAAAAAAAACATCTGGGCTAACTAGTATAATGCCTCAAATAATCCACATACTGAAATACACAAACTTAAAGTCTGCAACAAACACAACAGCTGGAAATACACCTATAAATATACACAAACAATGAAACAAAATATTGAATATACACTTGTCACAGCACGACCGTAACCCACTGAAACCCACCGTAACATCTGTAGATCTCCATAATCCTCCTAACACTTTGTACAGTTAGAGTAACATGTTTACTGTACAAACACAAACACCAACAACAGGGAATTACTTTAACTCTTGGAGCAGCTCCCACCCCTAATCCCCTCCCACCCTGATCCCCTTCCCACCCTGATCCCCCAACACCCTGGTCCCCTTCCCATCCTGATCGCCTTCCCATCCTGGTCCCCTTACCACCCGGTCCCCTTACCACCCGGATCCCCTAACACCCTGATCCCCTTCCCACCCTGATCCCCCAACAACCTGATCCCCTTCCCACCCTGATCCCCCAACAACCTGATCCCCTTCCCACCCTGATCCCCCAACACCCTGATCCCCCAACACCCTGATCCCCTTCCCACCCTGATCCCCCAACACCCTGATCCCCTTCCCACCCTGATCCCCCAACACCCTGATCCCCTTCCCACCCGGATCCCCCAACACCCTGATCCCCTTCCCACCCTGATCCTCTCCTACTCTGATCCCCTTCCCACCCTGATCCTCTCCTACTCTGATCCCCTTCCCACCCTGATCCAATCCTACCCTGATCCCTTCCCACCCTGATCCTCTCCTACTCTGATCCCTTTCCTACCCTGATCCCCTCACAATCTGGCAACCTTTTTCAGCTGAAAGAGGATTTATTCTCTACAGCATAGTTCGCACTTTTAACCCTACCACTGTGCTTATACCTCGTTAGAGTTACAGATGTCGAGAAGCGATGAACCGCAAGCGACGCCTGGAGTGGCATTCCATGGAATAATACCTGCAAGAACAA
>JAUCMX010000006.1:24529383-24539383 GCA_033459395.1 Hemibagrus guttatus
TACTTACTTATCTATTCTTTGATCATATCCTGACCCTGAGGCAGATGATTACAGGAATAAGTATATTATTCAGTTTTCATTCATTTCATTTATTATTCATTATTTCAGTATATTACCTTTTTTTTTTTTTTTTTTTTTTTTTTTGAGTTTTCTGTCTGCTTTTTATTAGTTACACTATATTGGCAAAAGTTTTGGGACGCCCCTCCAAATCATTGAGTTCAGGTGTTGTTTTTCAGGGGTTGGGCTCGGCCCCTTAGTTCCAGTGAAAGGAACTCTTAATGCTTCAGCATACCAAGACATTTTGGACAATTTCATGCTCCCAACTTTGTGGGAACAGTTTAGGGATGACCCCTTCCTGTTCGAATATGACAGCAAACCAGTGCACAAAGCACTGTGAGTTTTGTGTAGAGGAACTTGACTGGCCTGCACAGAGTCCTGATAGAACACCTTTGGGATGAATTAGAGCAGGGTCATCCCCAAACTGTTCACACAAAATTGGGAGTATGAAATTGTCCAAAATGTCTTGGTATGCTGACGCGTTAAGAGTTCCTTTCACTGGAACTAAGGGGCCGAACCCAACCCCTGAATTCAATGATTTGGAGGTGTGTCCCAAACTTTTGGCAATATAGTGTGTATTTGATCCACTGCACTCTATAAGGATTGTTCATAAAACATTCAAACTTTCCAGCAGTTTTCCAGTTACAAAGTCTCTTCATCTAAATGGTTTACCCGAGTTTTATTTTACACTGTCATCAGTTTTTGAGGTCATACTGCCTGAGAAATCAGCAAAGTTTAACCAAAAGAATGAAACAAAAAGCAGAAAACGTTTCATTCCTCAGAAAACCCTCGGGTTTAATCTCGCTTGGCAACACCATCAGGACCCGAGTCATGAAAACCGTGTGCGTCCCGTCCTCATTAAAGCAAATTATACTCTATACTTAGAGCAGGAAATATCAGGAGACGGAGGAACGCGTGTCTCCGCCAAACCAAGAACACAATTATTCTTCCAAAAATCCCCGTCTTTATTGTCAAAACAAACACAGTCACTGTGAGACTGAGATCCTCCTTGTTAAATGACTGAACCGAGAGGGTAAAACTGAGTGATTAATAACCTCAAAGTCCATCAGATAAGTTTTTGGCCTATTTTAAGCACCGATGAGCCAGCAAGAGATGATCAACCAAAATATCTAGAGCTAAAATATCCTCAGAGTCTGAGACGTTAATATTTCAGTCTCTTTCAGAATGATTAGCATGAAACTGAACGTGTACCAAATCAAGTGTTGAGTTTAAAGTGCATTCTGTACAGCTGTAGCCTTTCAGAGGAAAAAAAAAAGCCTCCTGAAGATGAACATGATCCAAAGTCAATCTGTCCACACTTTAACAAGATCTCCTGATGTTTTTGTAGCTAGCAAAGCTCCAGGAAGTTAGCAGGCTGGTGAACAGTGATGCTAGCTCTTTCTCTCTCTCATTGTTTGTAAGAGAAATTGTTCTGAAGCTCAGACACACCGTCTTTACTTACACTTCTCCTGTGTACTGGATTTATTACAGATTCTTTGCTATTAAACAGGATGATGGTGACTGTGGTGTGTTAAATAGCAAGCTGGATTAAACATCAGGATAGTGGAGGTGGTTTTTATTTTCTCTTGATGTGTTTAAACAGGTCAAAACAGAACGAAATAAAGAAACTCTGACAAAAGTCCACACCAAACAAGCTCATGGTGTAATGATAATGTAGGATTAGGATTATTTGAGTTTTTTTATTAAGCGTTTTACTGGCAATCTGTCAGTTTTTGTAATTCTGACCCTGACCTCTACAGTGTCATCAACCTGATCCTTTCTCTAAAGCTCCTGAAACCTTATAAATTAATAAATTGGGGCCAAACTGAACAATACACTGGTTTGGTCCACCTTCATGCCCCGTTTTGAGAGTACAGAGTGTTATTTCTCTCAGTAAATGGACGCTGACCAATGCCACTGAATCAGCAGGCCACTAATGACATGTTCTGAGTTTTGGATCCTCTTTTCTCTGGCAGTCACTGGTGTGTGGTGACGAGCGAGTGGGAAGAGTAAACCCAAGAATCAAACAAAATACTGGAGAAGATTTCAGCCCGAAACAAAAATCTTTACCTTTATCAAAAAAACAAAACAAAAACACACCCCCTGAATATAGAGTCTGATTCACACTGACTGATTCTTATTAAAAACTGGATGTTGCAGCTAGTCTGTGTTTTAGTGACTTGGAAACTCCCTCTTATTATTTAAAGATTACAAGAGGAGTTTAATGAATTCTACTGGTATTTTATGTTGTAATTAAATGCAACCATTTAACAGACTCATTTTATATCACTGGACCAAGTGACGTGGAGCTAAAGGGTTTTATAACTGACTGAAATCTCTGGACCACAAATTTAACATTCAGCTAAAAAAAACAAAGAAACTGCACTAAAAAATTCCTAAATTCCAAAGGTCTCACAGTCCAGAGATCGGCGATATCTGGAGCTGAACATCAAAACACAGCTGACCTTTAAACATCTGCACACGTCGTTCACACACGTTCTCACGTTCAACTTCGGTTTTCCACACGCCATTAAAGCAGGACTGAAAATAAACTTTTGTTTTTCCACAGAATGAAAGTCACGGCTCAGGGTTCACGTCTCCAATGCAGATTGACACTCTGAATATTCATGTTGAAAACCAACAGCTGCCCTGTGCAGCTCCATTCACACCATCAACAAGCAGAAGGAACTCATGAGAAAGGGGGCAGTTTTTAATCCTCAACACTAGCCATTTTTTTTGGCAAAGTGCTGAGAGTAACATTAAAAAATAACAAGAGAGTCATGTTTAAACTAGCTAAACTTAGTGGTAGGATTAAGGTGGTGTGTCGAACATGACAGAAGATCTGACCTTTAAATTTAATAACCAAAATTTCACCAGAAATGAACTGAATATCATCTGGCATTAAATCATTAGATGTGTTCAGGAGGATCCCCAAGAACGAGAGACTCAATTTCCATCAGTAATGTTTAGATGAGCTGAAGCACTGACTTGGTTTAAATGTTTTATTTTCTTTTGTCTCCTATAAAAAGTGGTGCATCTTATAAAGAAGTAGTAAAGATGTAGAAGGCTAGCTACTTTTACAAAAAAATAAACACCAACACAGCTAACCAAATCAGCCACGCTCACGTCTTCGAGTGCAAAATCTATCTGCTACCTTCAGTAGCCTTACCATCGTCAGCCGTAAGACTCCTTACTGAAGTATCCAGCTGATCTCTTTGTAGGATGGGACACGCCCACATCAGCTGCACTCTTTAGCCTGGACCCTAACTCTCTTGACCTTTGACCCTAAAGCCTTAGAAACTTTTGACAAAACCACAGAGCTGAAGAATGTGAACCAGTCACAATGGACGTCCAGCCGTGTGGGAATGTTCACCACCAACGCCGAGGGTGATCATCATGTAGCTCATGAGATTGATCTTCACAGAGAATAATGTCCAACATTTTGGACTTAAAAAGTATGAAAGAGGCAGAAGGAAATTTATCCCACATTTCTGCTCAGTTTTTATGAAGAGAAACGTCCTTCTGAACGAGGAACCCGTTTGTGTGTTTAACTGCCCGTTATACTGTTCCACTTCTCGCTGCCAACTAGGAAAAAAACCTCCTGAGAAAAACCTCCTGTTATTATGGGATGAAATTTTGGCTTAATAAACAAATGAAGAGACATTTCTGAGATTCCTAACAAAAGAAGTGCAGAATAGAGTCTGGACCTAAATGTTCTTTTGAATGAAACTGGCTGTAAGATTCCTGAGGAAGCTAGCGCTACAGGCTAGCAAACTCAATCACCTGCAGGACCCATTTTATACTGGTCAGGGTCACACAGGAGCTGGAGTCCATCCTGGGAACACTGGACACCAGGTTCGACAGCATCTCTGCATGAACAGACCAGCCACAAGCTCCTTTTGAAGGCAAAAATCGATTGGCTGAGACTGCAGAAGGAGGAACTACAGGATCTGGAATAACAACCAGGAGGAATCCACTGAGCCAAACGTACCACTGGCTCCAAGGTCCAATGACCAAGAGATTCCTGTAAAGCAAAGCATTCTTCTGAAAGACAGCATCCTCCCAAACTCTGGCTGAATTCATGAGGTGGTCAGACAGGTTCTGGTGCTAGCTGAAGTACTAGGATTCAAACTGCACATAAAAGGCAAAGTGGTGCACTCCTGAAGGAAGAAATCATTCACTTTATTGAGTTTATAACTTCCAAATTTGAAATAAAACAATTCAAAACAAACACCTGAGCATAGCTTAAGCTTGCGGCCAACTGTACCTGGACTTCCTGAAATAAAATCGTTTCTGGTACGGGTTCATAAAGTTTGGAATAAAAACACTGTCTGAAGAAGGGAGGAAGCTTGGGTCAGTGTTATGGAGGCAACGAGGAATCCCAGAACCTTGAGTCAACAACTCAAAGTAAAAACAAGGACTTAAGCCCAAGGTACGTGTCTAAATGTGGAGTTAACAAAGACAGGAAGTCAAGGCCATGAAGGACAGACCTGGCTGGACATAGAGTACAAAAATAACCAGAGATATTTAACAGAAAGGATAAACTTCTGATAGATACTAGGAAGATGCTACGAGCACAAACCTCGTCTGTTTGGTGAAAACAGCACTGAGCCTCGAGTCAGCAAGTTAATATAAAACAAGTGCTCCGATCCAAGGCAAACATCTAAATGTGGAACTCGGTTAAACAAACACAGCGAGGCCAGGCTCAGGACTGCAGAGATACAAGACTTTCTGAAACTGCATCACCAGGGGAATGAAAACTGAGAACAATCCACCTAAAAGTGTGGATGAGGAGCTCAAAGAAACCGGGAGAGATCACCAAGGAGGCACCAACATGTATTCAAAAAAGATTCCAGTCTCTCCAGTCAGAGTCATTAACATATCCACAGCAGATATATCCTCACACCCTTCCCAAATCTTTCCCCCTAAATCCTAGTACTAAAAACCCGTTCCATCGCCCCATTAGTCATTTGATGACCTTTAGGAAAATGTGACGCTTCACAGGGTACGTGCGAGTCCGAGGCAAGAACTCTGGAACACTGCTGGAATTTTGGCGCAACTCGAACAGGAAACTCTGAATCACTTGATGCTTTGGGCAACAGCAACAAAGTCCAAAGCCCATCGTTCATACTCTAGCTTTTCTACATGAAACCAAAAGAAGTCACTCCACATTTAGTATTTAACCGCATCAACACTGCAGCGGACAAAATGCCATCAAGAACTCGTTTAGTCAGCGACGGAAAAATGGAAATCGGAATCGGAGCCTCTCCAAGTCTGCACAGAGCTCTGCTGAGGAACTGGGTTTCAGGCAGCTACTCTGAGGTTTGGTTTGGCTGAAGACACTGTACAGTTTCATTAGTGTTCACATTGTGTGTGTGTGTGTGTGTGTGTGTGTGTGTGTGTGTGTGTGAAACCTTACAGATCTGCCAAGCTCTTTGGCAAAGCCCCTCTTCTGGCTCCAGACCAACAGCTTAGCTAGCATTTGATCTATCGCCTGAAAGACCACGCTTCTTGGGTTTTCTTGTCAAGATGTCGAGTTTATTTCCCAAAAACAACATCTGACATTTTTAACAGCTTTATCATCAACTTGTGAGGAAGGTTTCTGAGATTCTCAGACGGACAGAAACAGCGCAGGTTCCCTCCTCGTTCTGACATAAAGAACTGTAGGTTTGATCAGAAGGCTCTTAGCGTGTACTCTGAGCTCTGAATACACAATGTTAGCATGCTGAACCTCGGATCTGAAATTGGGCTCCTGTGTTAATAATAGATTTTAACTTATTTGTGTTTAGGTCTAGTGCACACTAGCAAATCAGCTGGAAATAAGGTTTTATAGCAATTAGCAACCACACTAGCTAACTGTTTTACAGAGTGTCTAAAAGATCTGTTTTATTGAAATACTTTGGAAATTTGGAATACAATACTGCATCTGATCATATAAACATCATCACTGTCCAGTATCACACACACACACACACACACACACACACACACACACACACACACACACACACAGCCAACCTGTGACCACTGTGGGGGAAACAGCACAGGACCAAAGCGCTAAGCTTCCTAACGTGTTTAAAGGAGAATTTCACACAAAACATTTATAGTGGTGTTTATCTGGTGTTTTTTGTGTTAAAGAAGTATTACAGGACGTTAGCAGCTGTGGGATGTGCTGATGTCGTGGAGGGGGGGTGGCTAGTTACTTGCATAATGATGGTGGAATTAGCATGAAAGTTGATCTGGTTGAGCAGCATGCATAAATGACGAAGACTGAGAGCTGTACGGTTGTTGATTAAATACTTGATATAAAATTATAGTCTTTTATAATAATCTGTAGTAGTCATTAAGGTGGATGTTTTTTCCCACAGTGTTATTAGACGATGGTGTCCTGAGTTTGTTGGCATTTCCTCCCATGTGGGTTTTCTCCCCACAGCTGCTCTTATCCATCTGTTCACATCACATTCATGCAACATTTCATGTCCTAGCTTTATGTTTTTCTATAACAGTCCTGAGCGAATCGATTAGCTCGAGTTTCCCAGTCTGAAGTGTTTCAGTTCTTCACCATGATCCTCAGCAGCTGAGCTAAAGGGACAAGCGAGTCACTGAGTTTACTGCAGCTGTCCATTAGGCTGCAGAAAAACTTCCAGCTAAGTGAGAAATTCTTTACAGCTGAACGAGTGAAGCCATGTTTAAGATCTAATTCCTGTACTCTCTCATCTTTACACTGATTTGAATACTACAGCCTTTCCCTTGTTCCCCGTTTCTTCCACTGGAGCAGATTTTTGGGAAGTGAACTGGGTACATGACAGAACATCACGGAGAACATGTGCTTCTCAAAAACACAAAGGTAAGAGTGAAGACCTCGCCTCCAGAGCGGTGTGTACAGTGTGTGAGGGTGTGTTAGTGTTATTGCTCACTATGAGGAAATCTATCTGAAATCTGAAGCTCTGCTTCAGGAGGATATTCCCGAGCGCCTGAGCTCAACAGCAGTCATATGGTTTGAATCATGTTAATTCCGGCTGGCTAAAGGTCGAGGCCTCCTTACTGAAAGCTTTCCTACTTAAAAAGTGTTTAAAATTCAGTCTGCAAGAAGCTTCGTCTGGCATTTACAGCCACAAATATCTCGTATTTTTACTCATCCGGGATGCAGATGAAGACACGGGCTTGATTAGTGCTGTTAGGAAGCTTTTTTTTTGCTGTAGTCAAGTAGCAGCACTGGAGAATGAGTAGAGCACAAAGGGACGTCTGTAGGAGCCGAGTGTCTCAGTGGGAGCGAGGCCAAGTACTTCCAGCCTTCAAAACTCGATTTCAAGCTGCTTCGACAAAGGCTGCATTTTAACAGTGTTTTTAACGCTCGCTCAGTGACCTACACTCTCCATGTCTCCTCACCCCCAGGTCCTGCTTCAATCCACTGCAGAGCTTCAGACACAGCGTGAAGACTGGAGACACATTTCACTGCGACCCGGAAGTGTGTGACGTCTTCATCACTCCAGTGTCCACATGCAGAACAATGGGAGGAGGGATTTACCCTACATTACAGGAAACTGCCCCAGAGGGCACTGATATTTACTCCATCAAACTGGAGACAAAAACTCAGTAAAACTCTACAATTTCCACGTAAAATCCTTTCATGGAAACGTTTTACGTTATATAAGTTTTAATCCAAATGAATCAGCCTTCACATTCTGAAGATGAAAAACACCATGAAACAGAAGACCAAAAGAAACAGTCAGATTCTGCTGTGAAATCCTGAGAAATTACTGAAGAACCAACAGGGTTTTTTTTTTTTTTTGGCCAAGTAAAACACACTCCTGGCTCGCAAGTTTGTGATATCAGAGAAATGTGTTTAAAAGATTCCTGCAGCGATCTTCAGATCAACCAGTCAGAATGAGAAACCTATTCCTTTTCTCTATGCTGACTTCAGTTCCATCTCCTACAGAAACAATCAACCATCATGAAACTGAAATATTCAGGTTTTTGTGCTCTAATAAAGACCTCAAGACTGAAACCACGGGGAAAAGAGAAAAGTAAAGAGACTAAAAGAGACAAAAAAACAGCAGTGTATACATCATTAACAGAAGAGAGGGATGAGGAGAAGGGTGAAGAGAAGGGTGAAGAGAGGGATGAAGAGAAGAATGAGGAGAAGGGTGAGGAGAAGGGTGAGGAGAGGGATGAGGAGAGGGATGAGGAGAGGGATGATGAGAGGGATGAGGAGAGGGATGAGGAGAGGGATGAGGAGAGGGATGAAGAGAAGTATGAAGAGAGGGATGAGGAGGACAATAAAGAATGGGATGAGAATGATGATGAGAATGATGAAGAGGAGGATGAGGAGACAGATGAGGAGACGGATCAAGAGAGAGATGAAGGGAGGGATCAAGGGAGGGATGAGGAGAAGGATGAGGAGAGGGATGAGGAATGGGATGAAGAGAAGGATGAAGAGAAGGATAAATCGTTAGTGCGAGTAAACAATGTTTAAAAACCAGATTCAGCACAATAAACTTAAATACAGCTTAGAAGTGTACATAGTGAGTGTAGAGGATCATGGGTAATCTGCTAAGGGATATGCTAAGACCATATCCAGTTCATCCAATAACTTAACCGCATATGACCCTTTTGGCTTCCCAGTGTAATTAGTTTCACTACCTCATTCTATTCCACCTATATAAGTGCATTCCTCTGTGTGTGTGTGTGTGTGTGTGTGTGTGTGTTAGAATTATATCACCAGACCAGGACTTTCTGGAAATGCGCGGGCAGAACAAAACAAAGCATCTGATGCTGACGCTTTATCTTTCCACAAAGAGTGACATGAAAAAGTGTGTGTGTGTGTGTGTGTGTGTGTGTGTGTGTGTGAGTGACTGTGTGTGTTCCGGTCACTCCATGACTGCCTGCCTCTGTTACGTCATCTTGCTGCACTTCACACACACACACACACATATATTGATATTGAACATTTTTTGGAAATTGGCCTGAGGGCTATATAACGGTCCACAACGCCCCCCCCCCCCCCCACCCACACACACACACACACACACACACACACCCACGCACCCGTTTTATCTCCCAGGTCACAAACGCACTCTCTGTCACTCAATTAAACAGACAAGGGATAAAAAGAAAACACCCAAAACCCAGAGCAGTGAGGGAGGAGGAGGAGACACACGGCTTGATAAAAGATAAACAGTTAAGTAAAGTCCACTACAGTGTGGTCACTGAGGCACATGATTACATCACCGTTATCTCTTTCCTGTGAGATTACTCTGATTATCTCATTCTAGCTAGCTTTCTATTTGCTAAACGTGAAGCCGCTGCACTCGGCTGTTTCTCCTCTACATCTTTAATCCCAACATCAATGCAGAGAACCCGCCTGCTCACCTCACCAAACATCTAACCAGGGTTCCAAAACACCAGGCTGTGGGGAAGCTCTGGGTTTAATAACATCTCACTAAACAAAGAAGCACGAGTCTGGACAATAAATCAACAAAATCAGACACGAGCCAAACACGGAGCATGTGATTATTTCAGGCTGTAAACAAGGCGGTGAGGCAGTGAGTAAGATTTTCCGAGACCCCACTGTGTCGAGAGTTTCACGCTGGAGGTTTTCTCAGCACAGAAATGTCCTCATGAGGAAACATCTCTCTCTTTCTCTCTCTCTCTCTCTCTCACACACACACACACACACACACACACACACACACACACTTCACTGCTTGTTCTCAGTTTAATTTCATTTCCTTTCAGACGAGTCCACTATTAATATGGAGCTCAGAAACTCCAGACTTCCTCAGACTCGACTTTTCCAGTGAAGCACAAAGCCTCTGAGACGAGCTGATAATCAGACAGACAGAATAATCACCAGATTTTATTAACAACACGTCCAGTGCCTTCTTAAGGTCCTTCAGTCCAAGATTTAGAGATTTAGATCGTGATTATACTGAAACCTGCG
>JAUCMX010000006.1:24549383-24550624 GCA_033459395.1 Hemibagrus guttatus
ATCCAAGCCCAAGCTGACATGCCACTCTGTAGGCTGCTCTAATGCTCTAGAGCACCATAGGTACTGGGACTAGTCACAGCACCCCAGTTCAGGTCTGTGTTATATTCAGGACGGGGGTAAAATCAGGAGCTAGGATTTTTAGGGGTGAGGGTGAGGTTAGAGCGGTTTAAGGTTTAAATGTTAGGACTGGGCTTTTACATAGTAGTATTAATAAATAGCAGAGCATGTATCCTGGCACTGTGCTCATCACAGCAGGGGATTTTAATCACGGGGACCTGAAAGCAGCACTCCCTGGTTTCCACCAGCATGTGAAAAGTGCTACTAGAGGAGCTAACATTCTGAACAAAGTGTACACTAACGTCAAGATGGGGTATAGGGGGAGACCGCTTCCACACTTGGCCCAGTCTGACCATATGTCCCTGCTTCTGATCCCTGCATATGCCCCTCTCTGTAAAACTGCACATACCAGCACAAAAACCATTAAAACTTGGTCTGATGGTGCCTATCAGCAGCTGCAGAACTGCTTCAACAGGACCAACTGGGACGTGTTTGAACATCAGGAACTGGAGGTGTTCACAGACAGTGTGCTGTGTTACATAAAGAACTGTATAGACACTGTCACAGTGGACAAATGCATCCGAGTCTATTCCAACCAGAAGACCTGGATGACCCGGGAAGTCAAGTGGCTGCTCAGAGAGAGAAACATCGCTTTCAGGTCTGGAAATCGGGCTCATTACAGCACAGCCCAAGCTAACCTGAAGAGAGGCATCAGAGAGGCCCAAACTGGACAGCAACAACAGCAGGCAGGTGTGGCAGGGAGTCCAGAATCTCATCAATTTCAGGACCAATCCCGGAGCTACTGAGGGTTATGTCACGCTGGCAGAAAAACTAAACATCTTCTTTGCCCTTTTGAGGTGGAACCAGCAGAGACAGCCAAGCCACACCTCATGGCCCTCAGCAACTTATCACAGTCGAAGAGAGTGAGGTTAGGCGTACGCTGAGGTCCATCAACCCCAGGAAGGCTACTGGACCAGACGGTGTCCCTGGCTGGGTGCTGAAAGACTGTGCGGGTCAGCTGGCTGGAATCTTTACCAAGATCTTCAACCAGTCCCCGGCCCTGTCCACTGTCCCACCATGTCTGAAATCCTCCATCATAGTCCCCCTGCCCAAAAAAATCTCATATCTCCAGCATGAGTGACTACCGGCCAGTTGCACTCACACCAGTGGTGATGAAGTGCTTC